>CM060360.1:163119593-163214904 GCA_030545235.1 Helianthus tuberosus
GGATATATGTAATTACATTTTTTCTTATAAAAATAATATCCGCCTAAACTACGCGCCAAAAAAATTCTATAAATGAAACGTCTCACCACCTTTCGTTTATCACACCAAAAAAACACACAAAAAACACAGTGGTTTCTAAAAAAAATACAACTCAATGTAAAACGCCAAAAAATACAACGATGGCAAACATCTTTTCTTTGATACTCAGTAATGTTCTGCTTGAGTTCGTTGAATGATTTGTTACGTAAGTGTAGTAAGATTTTGCTGCATGAGATTGGACAAAATTCAAAAAAGAGGGACTGATGACACCCATATGTCATTCTGTCATCATTGTTGTTGAGAAGGTTTGGATGATTAGAAGAGACCTATACCAGTGTAAATGCTACTTTGGCCTCGATGATTATAATGAAGACGACGGGCAGATAGCATCCACCCACAAAAGGTTGATCTATGTCTCCAACATCCACAAAGATACTTCAACACATGAACAAAGAAAATAAACCACGCCAAACCCAAAACCGGCATTTATATGTGACAGTTCTTGTAGTTTTAAAAGAAAAAAGAGACTGATGACACTGAAGATTTAGATCATAAATTGCTTCTAGTTTGTTTTTTATTAATTTTCTTTATCTGTTGTTTGTTTTGTAATATCAGTTAATAAACAACAAAAGTACATTAATACTATAATGAAAAATATAATAAAACCGCCAAAATGAGCAAATGCTTGTAAAACGCCATCATGCCATTAAAACGCCCCCAAAAAACTACCAAATTATAATAAAATTACTTTAAACAACTACTATTATAAAAAAAGCGTGAAACAATGTGCAATGAATATAAAACAAAAAAAGTCCAATCGTTATCTAAACACTATTGGAAAACAAAACACCATAATATAGCCGTCAAGATTAGACGTGTTACACCATAAAAATAGTTGAGTCGGAAAACAAAACACGGTAACTGCAAAAAACAGTAAAATGAAACGACGGAAAACCATAATTACTAACATTTATTATATTGAAAGCAAAATACTTGGGGAATTAAATTATTTATCTTTTTCAAAACGCCATAATTACCTGTCATGCGCGGGAAAAAAAGTCAATATAAAGAAGACCATGAGAACACAAGCTCAAACACGCCAAAAACATTGACTAAAACGCCACATATTGTCCAAAACGCCAAAAACTTTAAAAATGGCTAAGGTTATTGCATGGAGGTTTGAAAGGAAAGAGAAACGATTCATCATAAAGTTATCTGATAGGAGAAGGATAAAGGTAAGGACAATCAAAGCCATGCTTGGAATGAAGGAAGGGGTTCAGAGGGATATCCTGGCCCTTGGGGTTCCAATGGCCAACGATTGTGAAAGAACCCGAACTGTAATAAAAAGACTGAAGAGAAATTTTCCGGCAGAAGATGATGAAGATGATGATGATAATGATAATGACAATACTCCTCTACCAAAACTTAGCAGTTGGGTGATGCATGAGGAAGAAGGAACGCTTGAAGTGACTTATAAAAACGGGGTGCAATATTCATTGCCAATGGAAGAAATGTTGAAGACAGGGTTGCTATCTATCATTGAACAACTCTGTGATTTAGCACCTTCAAAGGATCAAAAATCCAAGGATGCAGTGATATTCAAGAATAAGTTGCAGCAAAGAAGAGACGAGCTAATGTCGTTATACGCAAATCTAAAATTTGATGATGATGCATCTGAAGAAAATGATGAACAAAGCGATGGGTACATCTCTGATGTAATCCCACCCACGGAAGATTATTAGTTTATTTTGATTTCGTATTATTGTAATTTTATAAAATATTAATCTATGGTAATCAATTATTAACAAAAATACCCAAAATGCCAAAAAATGACATGGAAAAAAGCCATAACGCCAAAAAAAATTAACTATGTGACACAAAAAGAATTAATTCAACGAGAAGAAATCTGAGAAAAACAGTAAAACGCCAAGTAATTAATGATTCTAGATAACGGCAAAATTATCTTGCACGCAAAAAATAAAGCAGCATGTCAAACGCGAAAATCGGGAAAGTAGAAGAATACTAAAAAGACAAAAAAACGCCTCGGACCCTGATCATGTCCCGCGCCACGTGTTGGGCCAGGATGCGTTCTCACACTTTTGAGCGTTTTCTTCTGATCCCGTTTCTCTCTATATATATATATATATATAGGATTAGGTTCAAACGTGAACAAAATCTCAAGAGTGAACTGCGTGAACTGATCTGGGCCCTTGATTTTTATGATCTTGAGATTAAAGTGAGTGGCATGATGGTAATTATTTGGTTAATTTTTTCCATTTAATTAAATACAAAAAGGGTATATGTGTAATTTCAATCTTAAATTGATTGCATAAATCTCTCACAAATCAAGTAATCAATTATCCTCTTAAATTGATTGCATAAATCTCTCACAAATCAAATCAAGGATTAGGAAAGATATAACTTAATTCAATTATTAAAATAATTATTTTTTAAATGCGATGTACACATGTGTATTCTGATTTTTCCCTCTTTTTAATGCGATGTACACATATGTATATCGTCTGTTTTTGTGATATCTCAGAATTTTTTGTATTGAATGTTGATGTACACCTGTGAATTACTGTACACATATGTACGATGCTGAGTACACATGTGTACTGTTCTATTTATATCCAAGTACACATGTGTATACCGTTGAAATATGAAGGTTACATGGATCTTAAAAATCAAAATTTGAATTCTGGTGATGAAATCTGAAATAAAAATTAAAATTGAAATCTGGTGATTTGTTGTTTGTTTTGATAATTATAGGGTAGGGTTCCAGCGTGAACAACCTCCCAAGAGTGAACTGCGTGAACAGATATGGACCCTTGATTTCCTTTTTAGTTGTTAAGGGTAGGATTGTAATTATATAAAAAATTAGATTTAAATCATTATTTTAATAATTGAATTAAGTTACATCTTTCCTAATTTAAATTCATTATCAACATTATGTTTATTTATTAATAAGATAATTATCAAAACAAACAACAAATCACCATATTTCAATTTTAATTTTTATTTCAGATTTCATCATCAGAATTCAAATTTTGATTTTTAAGATCCACGTAACCTTCATATTTCAACGGTATACACATGTGTACTTTGATATAAATAGAACAGTACACATGTGTACTCAGCATCGTACATATGTGTACAGTCATTCACAGGTGTACATCAACATTCAATACAAAAAAAAAATGAGATATCACAAAAACAGACGATATACACATGTGTACATCGCATTAAAAAGAGGGCAAAATCAGAATACACATGTGTACATCGCATTTAAACAAATAATTATTTTAATAATTGAATTAAGTTACATCTTTCCTAATCCTTGATTTGATTTGTGAGAGATTTATGCAATCAATTTAAGAGGATAATTGATTACTTGATTTGTGAGAGATTTATGCAATCAATTTAAGATTGAAATTACACATATACCCTTTTTGTATTTAATTAAATGGAAAAAATTAACCAAATAATTACCATCATGCCACTCACTTTAATCTCAAGATCATAAAAATCAAGGGCCCAGATCAGTTCACGCAGTTCACTCTTGGGATTTTGTTCACGTTTGAACCTAATCCTATATATATATATATGTGTGTGTGTGTGTGTGTGTGGTGTGGTTTTAGAGTGAACACTAGTGTATTTGTGAACAAATCCTGGCCATTGATTTACATCATCAAATCGTAAAATACACTAGTGCATTTTCATCATAAATCCTGGTCATTGATTTATACTTGTGTATACACTTGTGTATTGATAATCAAGGGCTAGGACTAGTTTACTAGTATTCACAATCAAGGGGGTTGTTCACTAATGAACCTAACCCTATATATATAGAGAGAGAAAAAATGTTTTGTACAAAATGGCTTAACGTACGCTACGTACGCTATGTGAAATCACATGTTATAAAATAGCATGGATGAAATCGCATGTTGTTTTTTTGTAACAATTTCGCATGTGATAATTTTGATGAAATCGCAAATTGGATTTTTGTAACAATTTCGCATGTGGTAATTTTGATGAAATCGCATGTCACACCCCAACCGATGGCGGAATCATCGGGACGCGGCACTAGGCGAATCAGATTGCTCAAGAGAATCCATAACAACTATGTTGCGATAATATTTAATACATTCGTTATCCCATACTAACAAATAATACAATCACATAAGTTATCACAGATTTCTTGTCCTCTCGAACAATACAAATCCGACAACCTAGATTTTAGTTGAGTTTCTAGACTTCCTAGCTTGATTTGAAATAGTCTGCGATCTAACCTGCAACATACGTTAAAATAGTTGTCAATACAAAAGTATTGGCGAGTATACAGGTTTGACATGTAGCATAATAGATTAAAATGTGTAGCGAATTTCCATATGCATAAACGTAACACACGACATATATACTCACAAAGCTGATACTACCAACTAAGTCCTCGATGCTCGAATATGCGATGGCAAACTAGACCCCGTCGGGCACAATAGTACTATACTAGTCATGGTGGGACGTCGCGAGTATAAGCCCTAGCACATATGCAACTAGCATCACGTATATCTATGCATAACAGTTATTCGCAAGTGATAATTCGATTGATTGAATAATTCGTTCGATAAGTTCGATTTGTTAGAAACGTATGTTACACCCAAAATGCGATTAAAAAGGGGTCAAGTATACTCACAGTGCGTATTGGGTAGGCTAACACGGCTTGGTTAGATTAATTTAGGGTGCGCCTGATTTAGTATGAACACGGAGTGGTAGCGTAAGCAAGGTGCGGTGAAAAGTTGAATAATAGGGCTAGTGGTAATCCGATCAGATGTCATGTTGTCCGGTCGGATGGCATGTAATGTTGCCCGATCGGCTGACATGTTGTCCGATCGGCTGACATGTTGTCCGATCGGTTGACATGTTGTCTGATCGGTTAGCATGTTGTCCGATCGGTTGACATGTTGACCGTTCGGTTGACATGTTGTCCGATCGGTTGACATGTTGACCGTTCGGTTGACATGTTGTCCGATCGGTTGACATGTTGACCGTTCGGTTGGTTTGAAGTTGGTTTGCCGTTCGATCGGACAGCAGTCCGATTGGACGGCAATTCATTCAAATTTTCTGATTAAGTCACTCTCAATTGTTTCTGGAAAGGATACCGGTGAATTGACTGAGATGATGTGTCGTCGTGTTAAACTACTGAAATTCCATCGAGTTCGGCCCGTTCTATCGGCCGGGAACCACCCCGTTCCATCAGATCTGGCCGCCCTTGACGGTTTTTCCATGTCTAACCCGGAACCACACATTACCTTGATTAGATACATCATATTCTAAGTGAGGTTGTTGTAAAAACATGTGGAAATCACTCAGATCTGTGTTGTTTATGGTAAAATGAGGTCATGCTTTGAAGTTCATATGAACTCTTGATGACATCATCTTTGAACACCTCAAATCAGTAGATTTCATGGTTAAAAGTTGATTTTTAAAAGATAGAAAGGTGTAGAATCGAGTGTAGATCATAGAAGTACAAGGTTTGGGTTGAAAACTTACAAGAATCGCGAGAAATCGAGAGATGAAGGGGTTGGAGCGTCTGGTCGAACAGTAGCAGTCACATCAAGTGTTCTTGATGTGACTGAGGGGTATTTATAGGCAAAGGGGGAAGGAAGGAGAGGGTTTGGGGCTGTCCG
Organism: Helianthus tuberosus; assembly: GCA_030545235.1. Classification (NCBI taxonomy): domain Eukaryota; kingdom Viridiplantae; phylum Streptophyta; class Magnoliopsida; order Asterales; family Asteraceae; genus Helianthus; species Helianthus tuberosus. Next base: position 163,125,320 of record CM060360.1, read on the forward strand.
TTCGGCTGGCCCGATGACCGTTCCGTTCGGATGTCCTTCGGCGAGCTGCGTTTAGGTGTTCCGTTTCAATCGTTAAGCGTTGCGATAGTTTTGTTACACTGTTCTGTATAGATGGGTATGTATTTATTATAATTAATCACAAAAAGGTCGTATGTACGTATCCACATTTCTAAGTGTTCGTTTCGAGTGTGCGTTGTGTTATGACGCGTCACGGCCATCGCGGAGGGTAGAGTAGGTCCTCTCTTGACGTCATCGTGAGCGTTAGTATATGCGTTGTGCCACAATGACTGACGGGGTACCACTTACTCGTATTGTCATCATCATCACAACGACTGGAGCTATAGCACTCACCCGAGAGTCTTTGTTAGCGTTAATTGTCTGCGTTTCGACACATCACGGCCACCGAGGAGGGTAGAATAGGTCCTCACTCAATGTCATCGTGAGTGTTAGTGTTTGTGATGTAATGTAGTGATAATGTATTTCGAAAATATGCGATTATCCTTCGAATAGTGATGTATGCGATATAGTTACATTATGATCCGAATCTTTGGTGCTAGGCGTAACGAGTATATCGGGTAGTAACAACGCACGAAAGTGCGGGTTGTTACAGTCTCCCCTGCTTTAGGAAATTTCGTCCCGAAATTAATCCAACAGGTAGACTTTTGAGAGTTGATCCTGGATAAGTAGCGATACAGCGAGTGACTTGACCGAGAGTTGACAAGCGAGAGCGTTTCGAATAAGAGAGATCGATTGCGATAGCGGGAAGGCGACGTAAAAGACAAAAGTAATATCCCACGAGTTGGCGTTCCACAGTACCTCGTGTCGCGAAGAATTCGTTAGTTCGATGCGATTGCAGTTGTAAGGAACTTGAAAGGTTTCTCATGACGTAGGGTTAACCGAGTCGATCATTAACTAACGTTACAAGAAACGTTCGTCGTTTTTTGGATGGAAAAGGAATGTTTGGTTTTTTTTTTTTTTTTTTAAGATACTCAAAAGGAATTTTTGGATGGAAATCTTGAAAAATTTCCTCTTAACGCGAGGTCAACTGAGTCGATGTTAACCAACGTTGCCAGGAAGTTTATGTTTTAAACATTTTAAGGAATTCGAAGATGAAAACTGAGGTTACGAAAACTCTCCTATGGCATGGGCTCAAGCTGAACTCGATGTCGAACCAATGTCTTAAGAAGGATTTCGTTTTGATGTTGTAAGAGCTGTTAGGAAAACTGGACTTATGAAACTTTTCTTGGACATGGAGTTAAGCTGATTCGATGTTATCTCCACGTCGTGAGAAAATTTCACTTGTCCATCGGTTTTTAAATCAAAATTTATAAAATCCGTTTTAATAGTACAAAAGGTAGTTAATCATCAAGCCCCACTTGGCACTTTCCTACGAAAGTTTGTTAATATGTTCAAAACACTTATATATAGGAAGTACCAGCGGCGTATCCACCATGTTTTGCCCATATTACTTCCGTCTCGTGAGGCGGTGTCATGTGTGCTAATAAGACACAGATAGAATTGCGATGACTCGATCCAAATGAGAAGGGTTGGATTAAGTCCTGAAAGGGCGAACCGAGTGATGAAGTTGTTTTCGAACTCAGTTTAGCAATACAAATGAGGTAATATTCGATTAACATCATCACAGAACACTATGAGCGAAAGCGGCGACGATAAGTGAAGAGTGATGAGCGACAAGCGTAAAGCGAATAGCGCGTCTTCGGTTTGATTCCACATTAAACCCACATGGCACGTTTCCACGAGAGTTTGCTAACATGGTGAATCACCACGTTTAACTAGGTTAGTTTTGCCTTGTGAAGCGGTGTCATGTGTACTAACGCCACACAGACTGCAATGAACACCGAGAGAGCGATAAGCGGTACGCGATGCGTGAATAAGCGATAGACGATACCCGATAAGCGATAAGCGATTAGGTGATTAGGCGATTAACACAAACACAATACTAGTAATGACGGCGACGATAATCGAATTACGATAAGCGGCAGTTGTTGCGTTGCAAGCGATGGAGGTATGCGCGATTTATGCGGTTCGATTTAATTGATTAACACCACAGAGTTTACTAACATCGGGCCCCACATGGCCCTTTTTCCACGAAAGCCCGCTGATATGGCTAAAACACCCTGCTTTAACCATATGAGCTTCGTTTCGTGAAGTGAGGTCATGGGTACTAACTTAACATAATTATCACGGATAGCGGTAGACGATAGCGATGGATTGATACACAGCAAGTGATATAGATTCACATGATAAGCGATAGAGGTTGCGAGATACACATGATAAGCGATTGCGATTAGCCGAGCTTTGTTTCGAATAAGCTTAATGTTACGTTGCGACGCATCACGGTTATCGAGGAGGGTAGAATAGGTCCTCACTTAGACAACATCGTGAGCGTTAATGTGCTTGATATGATTGGTCGCGACAGACTTACGAACAGTCTTGCATCGATGCAATTGTCCTGCGAGGTAGACTCTCCAGAGTCCATTGATGAGGCGATTGCACTGCGTTTGCGGACTTACGACAAGTCTTGCGATGATGCGATTTAGTTGTTACGCCTTGCGATTAAGTGTAGTGTGTTGAAAATAATCACAATAGTATAATAGGTCTAATAACGTTCAACTCCACGTGGCACTTTCTTCACGGAACTTCGGTAGTATGATAAAGCACACCTTGCTTGACCCCTACTACTTAGATCCCGTGGTTTGGTGTCATACTTCGTCGTAACGCTTATGGGACCTTATAATTTACTACGATCTCCGTGCACTGACCCAAATAATCCCATGTTCACCCGTGATTAATCGTTCCTTGCACGTTTATCGTACCTCGTTCTTAGAGTGTAGTGAGGGTAAAACACATTACTTCGTGATATAGTATATAGTGTGTGTGTGAATCTAGTCTAAGTGCGACGACTAGAGAGTGAAAGGAAAACGAAAGCGAGAGTTAACGTTACACATAGTGGCAACATCGAGTAATAGAGTAGGTTCAATTCTTAGAAATAAACGTCGAAAATCGTATCATTACAACATTATCCTACGCTTGCTAGATGTTTGATGCTGAAGACTTTTGTTGGAGCTGTTGTTGTTGTACTCAGGTTCACGGTTCGATGCGGCAGTTGCGGGTGAAATGACCGTAACGGTTGCAGTTACTGCAATAGCGACAGTCAGCCCCAATTGGATGATGATAGGTACACGAGTAACACTGGGGATGAGCTCCAGTGTAAGCTCGTTTTGGAAACACCGGAACTGCTTGAAGAGGTTTCGATTGTAGCAGTTCGGTTGTTGAGGAGCTCGGGCTTGAAGTCTTTCGCTTGCGGCTGGGTTTGTCGGTGTCTTGCGAAGAGGTGTCGTCGTTGGAGGATTCGTCTGAGGACTCACTTACAGAATCTTTGGCCGAGTTGTCAGAAGATCCGTTGGCAGATTTGTCAGAAGAATCAGCAGCAGATTCGTCAGAAGAATCGTTAGCAGATTCGTTAGAAGAATCGTCAGCAGATTCGTTAGAAGTATCGCTGACAGGATCGTCTGAAGGATTTATGGCGATTGCTTGATAAGCTTGCTTGACAGGATTCTTGGAGGAAAACCCTTCCATAAGTCGTTTGTTGTTGATTTCTGCGGCTAAGCGGTAGGCTTCTTCGATGGTAGCTGGTCTTGCAGCTTCAACAAAATCACCCACACACTCAGGCAAGCCGCGAATGTACTTTGAAATGGCTTTTTCTGAAGTGTTGACTTGACTTGGGCAGATTATGCTAAGCTGTTTGAACCTTGCGGTGTAGCCAGCGTTGTCACTTTCGACTTGCTTGATTTTCCAGAATTCGTCTTCCAGCTTCTGAATTTCGTGAGGAGGATAGTACTCTTTCTTCATGAGCTCTTTCAGCTCATCCCAAGAGAGAGCGTAGGCTGCGGAGGTACCACGTTTGTTTCGTTCGGCGGTCCACCAGTTGAGTGCTCGTGATTGAAATACTCCGGTAGCGCAAGTAGTATGGAAACTATCGGGACACCCACTTTGACGAAGGGTAACTTCGATAGAGTCGAACCACTGGAGTAGTTGGGATACACCTCCTTCACCCGTGAACTCCATCGGGTCACAGGCTTTGAAGTGTTTGTAGAGAAAAGTAGATTGCGGCTCTGCTGTCTTGACGTCTTCCGAAGCTCGAGAGTTGCTAAGAGAGTGCACTTGAGCGACGATCTGGGGAATCATTTTTGCCATTCCCTTGACCACAAGGGAGGCGATCCTCTTTTCGTCCCTTCGTTTGGCTCGTCTCCTTGCTGACATCCTCGAAGTAGAGTTGTTGGAAGGCATCTAGGCAGGAAGAGACTTGGAGTGAGATTCGATCATAATGATTTTTTTTTTTAGTTTTGCGATGCGATTGAGCGCGTTCAAAACTTGATGCGATAGTATAGTAGTAATGCGAAATCACATAGGAGCCATATCGGAGACACAAAATTCCTAAGTTCTCGCAAAATGACTTGTTTGCTTATACGTATATATGTATATATATTTATATAAATGTAATTTGTAACCATACACATACAGGTCGATTAAGAATTTGCGAGGACGCGTTGAGGTGAGAAAGCGAGAGCAAAGGCGATAGATTATGCATTAGTTTTGTTGCGAACATTCGGATTTCGTTTTAGATTGCGATGGCTGTGCGATTTGTGCGTTTGTAAAGCAGGGAGTAAAAATCGCTAAATCGAGGAATTGATAAAGCGTAAAGTTTCAAAATACACAAACGTAAATAAGTTCCAACCATTTGTAGAATCGGCGGTTCGTATGATAGAGTGCCTTGGGTGTTTAGGCGTCGACTACCCAAGGTAACCCAACTATACCCAACAAGTTCGTGCACGCGCATTGACCTAGAAGACTTATGCTTCCACTGGGATGCAGCTCATGGCATTCATCCTCCTAGTCTCTGCGTGGCTCGAGTCGTTGTCATGGTCGAGTCCTTGGTGAGAGCTTTTTTGGAAACCATTTTATAGAGAGTGGAACGGCTTATTAAGGTAAGGGTTTCACCCATGACTTAACAACTTCGTTCCTAATTGTGGTTATGCTCTTCGAATAAATTCATGAGTTCCACTAGATTTCGAAATGGAGTCTTTCGTCGAGATGTGGATGTCACTCCTAACTCGATGAAAGGTTCTCGTTCTAGAAAAATGCGCTGAGTGAGCGATCTCGTCGAGAGTTCTTGGTTTTCACACCTGGTCTTGACTGGATCACTCGGTTTCGTTATGCGAGTATTTTCGAAAACATGTGTATTGTGTTGGCCTTAGGAAAGGCTAAGTAGTATTCAGGCCTTAGGAAAGGCTCTTCGCGTGAATTTGTAGTATGCGGTGTTCACGCGAAGTAGTAGCTTTTAGCGAATTCGAACGAGAGTATTAAGTAGGCCCGTACAAACCCCACCGGGTTCGCACGAAGTCAGCCCGTTGGTACTTAGACTATAGACTAGGTCATTTCTAAGACTTCAACCCGGACTAGGTTGAATGTCTCACCTAATTCCCTATAGTTATGGCTCTGATACCAATCTGTCACACCCCAACCGATGGCGGAATCATCGGGGCACGGCACTAGGCAAATCAGATTGCTCAAGAGAATCCATAACAACTATGTTGCGATAATATTTAATACATTCGTTATCCCATACTAACAAATAATACAATCACATAAGTTATCACAGATTTCTTGTCCTCTCGAACAATACAAATCCGACAACCTAGATTTTAGTTGAGTTTCTAGACTTCCTAGCTTGATTTGAAATAGTCTGCGATCTAACCTGCAACATACGTTAAAATAGTTGTCAATACAAAAGTATTGGCGAGTATACAGGTTTGACATGTAGCATAATAGATTAAAATGTGTAGCGAATTTCCATATGCATAAACGTAACACACGACATATATACTCACAAAGCTGATACTACCAACTAAGTCCTCGATGCTCGAATATGCGATGGCAAACTAGACCCCGTCGGGCACAATAGTACTATACTAGTCATGGTGGGACGTCGCGAGTATAAGCCCTAGCACATATGCAACTAGCATCACGTATATCTATGCATAACAGTTATTCGCAAGTGATAATTCGATTGATTGAATAATTCGTTCGATAAGTTCGATTTGTTAGAAACGTATGTTACACCCAAAATGCGATTAAAAAGGGGTCAAGTATACTCACAGTGCGTATTGGGTAGGCTAACACGGCTTGGTTAGATTAATTTAGGGTGCGCCTGCTTTAGTATGAACACGGAGTGGTAGCGTAAGCAAGGTGCGGTGAAAAGTTGAATAATAGGGCTAGTGGTAATCCGATCAGATGTCATGTTGTCCGGTCGGATGGCATGTTATCCGATCATTTAACATGTTGCCCGATCGGCTGACATGTTGTCCGATCGGTTAGCATGTTGTCCGATTGGTTGACATGTGACATGTTGACCGTTCAGTTGACATGTTGACCGTTCGGTTGACATGTTGTCCGATCGGTTGACATGTTGACCGTTTGGTTGACATGTTGACCGTTCGGTTGGTTTGAAGTTGGTTTGCCGTTCGATCGGACAGCAGTCCGATTGGACGGCAATTCGTTCAAATATTCTGATTAAGTCACTCTCAATTGTTTCTGGAAAGGATACCGGTGAATTGACTGAGATGATGTGTCGTCGTGTTAAACTACCGAAATTCCATCGAGTTCGGCCCGTTCTATCGGCCGGGAACCACCCCGTTCCATCAGATCTGGCCGCCCTTGACGGTTTTTCCATGTCTAACCCGGAACCACACATTACCTTGATTAGATACATCATATTCTAAGTGAGGTTGTTGTAAAAAAAACATGTGGAAATCACTCAGATCTGCGTTGTTTATGGTAAAATGAGGTCATGCTTTGAAGTTCATATGAACTCTTGATGACATCATCTTTGAACACCTCAAATCAGTAGATTTCACGGTTAAAAGTTGATTTTTAAAAGATAGAAATGTTTAGAATCGAGTGTGGATCATAGAAGTACAAGGTTTGGGTTGAAAACTTACAAGAATCGCGAGAAATCGAGAGATGAAGGGGTTGGAGCGTCTGGTCGAACAGTAGCAGTCACATCAAGTGTTCTTGATGTGACTGAGGGGTATTTATAGGCAAAGGGGGAAGGAAGGAGAGGGTTTGGGGCTGTCCGTTCGGCTGGCCCATCCGTCCGGATGACCGTTCCGTTCGGATGTCCTTCGGCGAGCTGCGTTTAGGTGTTCCGTTTCAATCGTTAAGCGTTGCGATAGTTTTGTTACACTGTTTCGTATAGATGGGTATGTATTTATTATAATTAATCACAAAAAGGTCGTATGTACGTATCCACATTTCTAAGTGTTCGTTTCGAGTGTTCGTTGTGTTATGACGCGTCACGGCCATCGCGGAGGGTAGAGTAGGTCCTCTCTTGACGTCATCGTGAGCGTTAGTATATGCGTTGTGCCACAATGACTGACGGGGTACCACTTACTCGTATTGTCATCATCGTCACGACGACTGGAGCTATAGCACTAACCCGAGAGTCTTTGTTAGCGTTAATTGTCTGCGTTTCGACACATCACGGCCACCGAGGAGGGTAGAATAGGTCCTCACTCAATGTCATCGTGAGTGTTAGTGTTTGTGATGTAATGTAGTTATAATGTATTTCGAAAATATGCGATTATCCTTCGAATAGCGATGTATGCGATATAGTTACATTATGATCCGAATCTCTGGTGCTAGGCGTAACGAGTATATCGGGTAGTAACAACGCACGAAAGTGCAGGTTGTTACATCGCATGTTAAAAAACCAACATGCGAAATTGTTACAAAAAATCAACATGCGATTTCAATGTGGGATGAAAATCTGACGGCTGAGATGATCGCGTACGTAATGTAGGATAAGGGCTCTTATACGTTAACCTAACTCTATATATATATTTATATATATGTGTATAAAAGAAATATCAGAGTTAAGGTTGTATAGTAACTCAAAAAATAAGGTTAAAACATAACCTAATTAAAAAAAAAGGAAAAACAATAATAATCTTACCTAATAAATTAAAGTCATAAAGACCAATAAAATATTATTACTATTCACGATTCAAATTGTTGTTATATGGAACTAGCAAAATTTTCCTGTGCTACGCGTTAGGAATTCGACTGGTGTATATTTGTTTCGATGCGATATTGGTATGATAGCTACACTTGATAAAACAACTAAAGGTGAAAATCCAAAATATTTGTCTAATATATATATCATAGATGGCAATTTCTAAAGAAGTCTGCCAATAGTATAAACATTTTAAAATTGAAGCAAAGAAAAAATTTAATGCAACCGCAGTATTTAGAAACTTATAAAAACATCAAAGTAATCATTCACCTAAGTTGGTAATTGCTATAAACTGTAGGGTAAAAAAAGATATTATTTGTAGTATTAGGTGTTCAATTGAAACTTAAAAGTAAAAAAAAAAAAGTCAATGTCACTAATCACAAAGTTTGATAATTGTTATATGCAAGTTGGTAATTGTAATATATATAACTAGTAAGATTACCCGAAATACGTTGCGAGGTATTGGTCGATATCTATTTTTTAGTATAGCAACCTAAAGAAATAGACTCAAAAGAATATCAATACATGTTTTACATCGACCGAAAACCATAAAAATAAATTTAAATTGGACAGTGGGAAAGACTTATTTTAAATTAATTGTAAATGGAAACATAAACGCTATCTTAAATATAACTTTAGCGAAAAAGGAACATAATACTAAAAATACTAAAGTCCAAAAGAAAACTCGAAAAAGAAACAAAAAAGCCAATAGGATCTCACACAACTTGCTAATTGTAATTTACGTCAAAATGTAAAACAACTTAAACGTACATCAAGATAAACACGAAAATTTATAAATTTGACCCGACATATTTCCGAAGATAATTTACGTTGAAACGTAAACCAACTGAAAATGTACATAATAATAAACATAAGAACACGCTATATTTGACCTAACTCATTTCCAGGAAAATTTTATGTCGAAATGTAAGTCAACTTGAATTTATACCAACACTTACATAAAATCGATTACAAAGTCTTTAGAAAGTTAGAGGTTGTAATTATCATAGTTAAGAGATAAAAGTATAAAAAACAAAACATCAAAAAAGAAAAAAGAAAAAAAATCGAAAGGCCAAATCATTGTTCACAAAGTATGTTAATTATATTATAATTAATATATAATATAATATGAGGCTTATAAAAAGAATAATTTATATGATAAATACTTTCATAGATTTTCACTTTTTTATTTTTTAATATAAAACCAAGTTAAACTATAATCTTTATAATCATGCAACCACATACATATATATTGTTATTTAATTGTTTTTTTTTTTCTCTTTCTAACTCATTATACGTATCAAACATTATCTTTTTAACTCTCTATATATCTATCAAACATCATCTGCAGTTGAAATATGTTTTTTTTTTTTTTTTTTTAGAACGGCTTTTTTAGGTGGGGCCCGATCTATCGGGACCTTTTTCAACCCTGGGCCTAGCCAGGCTCCCAACTACCGGACGATCTGGGGTCAGTCCGGAGCCACCTGTGCGGGAACCTTCAAAGAAGTAAACCCTCACACCTCCGTTGCAGCCCACGGGGATCGAACCGGCGACCTCTGGTACAGCCCCAAGTCCTTCCACCGCTGAGCTACAACATCATCGGAAGCTATTTAGATTTTTGTAAATTTTTTTTTTTCCACAGTTGAAATATGTAGTTCTCATGTTCTCTATTTAGATTTTTTTTTTTTTTTTCACTCATAGGAAGCTATTAGTAAATTTTTGTGAATAACAACAATCACATCTAGTAAATTCAGTTATAGAAAGCTATTATCCCATAGAATATAAAGGTTTCGATTCAATGAAACCCCTAACTCTAAACCTTAATATCATTATTATTTTTTTTTAGAAGGAGACTTTCTCTGTACAGGACCGATCAGGTCTCCGAGGTCATGTCAAAGACATTCCCCCGTCAGCCCCGCTCTTCCGGACGCGATGTTCGATCGGGCCCCGGCCGGCGCGCAAGCTGACTTCCGCCCGGAAACCATACTGCCCCCACACGAGAGACTCGCTGGGGTAACAGCTGGGTAAAACCGGGTTGCCCTCAAGACCGCACCATGCCTCGGTAGGATACGATCCATCATTGAGACGACCCACCCCCGAAATGCCGCAGCCGGGGATCGAACCGGAGACCTCAAGAGGAAACCGGGCCAATCCAGCCACTTCGGAACCAACTGGGCTGGAGGTGGGTATACCTTAATATCATTATTACTTTAGAGTAACAATAAGGATATTTTGTATAAGAATATGAGGCTTATAAAAAGAATAATTTATATAAATAAATACTTTCATAAATTTTCACTTTTTTTTTTTGTTTTTTTAACATAAAACCAAGTTAAACTATAATCTTTATAATCATGCAACCACATATATATTTTTATTTTTTATTTTACTGTGATATAAAACAGTCATTTAATTGTTTTTTTCCTTTCTAACTCTTTTTATTATCTTTCTAAATCACTGTATCTATCAAACATTATATGCAATTGAATTTTGTAGTTGTCTTGTTCTCTATTTAGAATTGTTTTTATAAAATGTTATTGTTACATATTATATAATTAATTAGTGTACATAGATTATATAATATGTTTAAATTACACTTTCCACTAAGTTTGTGTACATAGATTATACAAGATGTTTAAATTACACTTTCCACTAAGTTTGTGTACATAGATTATACAATATGTTTAAATTACAGTTTCCACTAAGTTTATTTTTATGAAATTAACAATGATATGGTTGATATGATAAGAGAGTAATGAAGGAAGGACGTGTAAGATTTGTTGCCGAGAGAAGTTGTCGGTATTCCCCTACAAGTGCAGAAGTTCCACATGCCCAAAAAGTCAAAAAGAAGCAACCAACCACCCAACCAACCCCCATATCCATTATCCAAAATCTTTAAAATCTTTATTATTTTTTCGATATCGTCAAGGGCCAATGGTAAACGACAACGTGGAATCTAACCTTTCATTCACAAGGTGTATACGATGCTAGCTCTTTTCATTCACAAGATGTATACAATGTTACTTCTTTAATTCACAAGATCTATACAATGTTAGTTCTTTAATAGAGGCAGTAAAAATCATGTCACGTGAAGAGTTAAAATTAACATCCTTAAATGAAATTTATTTTTTGTTTTGTTTTGTTTTGTTTGAGTGAGATATCTTTAAATCTATCTAAATGGATCAAATGAGTTAGCGGGGTGTAAACGGATTGACTCCTTAGAAAAGAGTTACAATCAAACTGTAGCATTAGGTTGGTGAGTTGTACTTAAAAAATAATGGTTTTTTTTATTAATTTAATTTTAAATTTAAGTGGGCAGGGGTCACCCTCATTAAATTTAATACAACCAAAGAAGATCAATTAGTTAAATATGTTAACCGAAACCTAACAATATTTATATCATGACAGAGTTTTCACCTCAACTAAAGGTGGTAATAGGATTTTGTGTTAGATAAAGAGTTAAAATATAGGGATATTAGATTTAAATAACCACAACTTTCATCAATTGGCCGATAACACTCCCAACTTTCGATTTGTACCACACCACTTCCAGTTTTCAACTTATTTTCCTACAACACTCCCACACTAACCCAACACTAACCCAGTTTGCTTTGCTGACATAAACTGCCACGTCACCAAACCAGGGCCACATCAGCCGCCACGTCATTAAAAAAAGCCACGTCGAACGCCACGTCATAAAAACATCCAACTCAAATGCCATGTCATCAAGAAATGTCACGTCACCACATATGTGGAACATCAGCAAAAAAAAAACTAAATGGGTTAGTGTTTAATTAGTTTGGGAGTGCCAGAGGAAAATAACTTGAAAGTTGGAAGTGGCGTGATGCAAATCCAAAGTTGAGAATGTTATTGGCCAATTGGTGAAAATTAAGATTATTTAAATCCAATATTCCTAAAATATATGACTTTTAATCGAATTGACCTTATCTCTTAAAAACAAAGGTCGGCAAACCTTTGTCTTAAAGCCCTTAGCTTTTACAAACTTACAAATCTAGCCCCAGCACTTCAAACTCCTCAACTTTCATAAATAAAAATTCTGAACCCTAGGCTTTTACTTTCTAACCCCAAGACTTCTAATTCTTTCATTTCACATCCTCAAACTAAATAAGTTATAAATTCACTTCGAACTTTTGATAATTGACAACTTTAACCCGCCAACCTTTTCTACTTAATAACGTGATGGCTCATTTTGTTTGAATTTCTTTTACGACTTTAGACCATAGCGTGTCACACATTAATATACTTTTTTAATCTATTTCTAACCATGTTAATGTCTATGTTACTTTTACGGCTTTACTCGATTGTCTAAATTATTGTTACAACTTTACACCGCAACGACCAGACATACTTTTTTATATGTGTCTAATATTTAATGACGCTAATGTCATGAACGTACCGTGTGTTACAAAGTCAAAACGCGTAATGTCAAGTGCCGGCATCACACATTAATGTCATCATCACCCACTGAACTCATGGGCGAAGGATAGTAGGGGCGGGAGGGGGCAGCCGACCCCCCAAACTTTTCGCTCAGTAGTGGAGAGTATGTAATTTTCATATAGAAATTTTTTGGTATATACGTTTTCGACCCCCCGTTTTATAGAAATGTTTGGGTATACATGTTTTCGACCCCCCGGTCGGAAATCTCAAGCTTCGCCACTGACTGAACTACAATGCTTATATAGGTTACACTGAGTTAGATCGGATAAGTTGAAACACGTGTTTTCATATGGTTAATGAATGTATCACATAACATGCCGCAAGCCATAAACAACTAAGGTATCGCTGTCGTAATACGTGGTGTATGACAGTTTTGACGTACATGTCGGTTTAAATTCACGTTCCAACATAAATGAGTCACATTTTGACATAAACTTTTTTCGGAAATGAGTCTCGTCAAATATAATACGTTTTTATACTTATTTTGTGTACATTTGTAAATTGTGTTCGAAAGCGAGTCGGGTCAAATATAAGGGTGAAGGGAGTGGTTAAACAGGTGAAAGTGGCAAACTTTAAAATGGACCAATCAGAGTGTGCCATGTCAGCAAGTGTGAAGAGTTTAAACTTTGGTGAAAAGTGTTGGCAGTGGTGTAGACACTTGAAAGTGGCAAACTTTTTTTTTTATTATTTTTTTAAAAAGAATTATGTGTTAAATAAAAACAAATAACATTAAAAAACTGTTTTTTTTTCAACTTATACGGCATATAGCCGTTACCAACAAACAATCATTATTGCCTCCCTCTTTGTCGATCGGTGACATGAAGCCGAGTTCACCACTTTGCCGCGCGGGAAAAATGGATGGCGGAGGTGTTGCCGCTCGGCAATCGGCTTTGCCGATGCCTTTGCTGCACCACTCCCTTCACCCTAATACGTTTTCATTAGATGGTGACATAATTTTTTCCCGAAACGAGTCGGGTCAAACATACGGTATAAATTCAAGTAACTTTAACTTTCGACGTGGTCGCATCATGCGGAAACATGTCAAAATCCTAGTTTTCATAAATATTTTTAGATATAACTATAAAAACTATGGTGTTAAAAATAATAGACTTTTGGTTTTAAGCACTTACATATATAATAATATGAATTTTGATATGTTGATCTATTTAAACTTTTGACGTATTTAGTTTATTCAATTTCTAATATTTACATATTTGATATGTGTTTAAAAAAGAACTTAAATCTGGATATTAGAAGTAAATGTGTTAAAGTTACTAGTTTAATATAAATATATTTAAATGTGTAAATAAAAACTATAAAAACTATTAGAGGATTTATCATGAATCATCTATCATCCAAATCGATAGTTCTGGCATTACCTAACTACAAGCATATACTCGCATACATTATTCCATGACCCTTTATCCGACAATGAAAGGTAGCGGTGGATGGATGTAGGGTTTCAACATAGAACAGTGGCGGATCTAGGATTCCGACCAAGGGGTAACGTTTTATAAATAAGCCGTAACGAAATCGAAAAAACGTCAAATTTTTCCAAAATTTACACTAATTTTTCCAATTTTTTTCCGACCAAGGGGTGGCGGACGCCACCCCTTAATAAGCTATAGGTCCGCCCCTGACATAGAATATGCACTTATCATAAGATTTTTTTTAGCTTTAAATCTACAAATATATACAAGTACATTAGGTTTTCTCCCATGACCTTCAAGTTCTGCGATATGTTGTTTCTAGAGAATGTTTGTTGAGTCATCCAAAGTATTCATTTGCTTTTGACTTGTATTTTAAAATCGTGTCACATTCCAACTCTCAATGTAATAAATATTTTTCGTTCTATTTCTCGCTACTTTGCAACCATAAGTTTAAGGCTATGTTTTTAGTAGGGGTATTCCTAAACTGTAATTACCAGCAACAATCGTGTCACATTCCAACTCTCAATGTAATAAATATTTTTCGTTCTATTTCTCGCTACTTTGCAACCATAAGTTTAAGGCTATGTTTTTAGTAGGGGTATTCCTAAACTGTAATTACCAGCAACTATCCAAATCACTACTAGAGAAGGGGACAATTTCCTACAGAAATTTCTTACACAATTTTTTTCGTCACAGATTACAACACCTTTATGACGAATTTCCTACAAAAAAAAAAATTCATGATTTTGTTACAAATTTTCAATGCATCCATGACGAAAAACAAGAAAACCCTAATTAATTAACAGTTGCATCACAAATCTGTCAGAAATAACCTACAAAAGGTTAATTATTATTCTTTACGAATAAATATTTATATAAGCCAAATAAATAAGGGAAAATAATATCGTTTCCTACACATTTGTGATGAAAAATAAGAAAACCCTAATTAACTAACAGTTGCATCACAAATCTATCAGAAATAATATCGTTTCCTACACATTTTTGACGAAATATTTATTTTTTAATTAACTTAAACCATCCGTCGGAATTCCGTCACAACTTGTGACAAATCTGTCACAAATAATCTATAAAAGGTTAATTATAATTGTTTACCGAATAAATATTAATATATGCAAAATAAATAAGGGAAAATGATAGCATTTCCTACACAATTCTAACAAAATATTTATTTATTAATTAAAATAAACCATTCGTCGGGATTGAGTCACAACTTGTGACACATTTCTGACAAATATCCTTGTATCAATACAATTTCCTACGCATTTATGACAAAATGCTTAAATCCATTGCAAATTGTCATAAAGGCGTAGGAAAGAATCCATGTATCAATACAATTTCCTACGGATTTATGACAAAATATAGATTCATAAACCATCCGTCGGGATTGCGTCACAACTTGTGACACATTTTCTATAAATATCCTTGTATCAATATAATTTCCTACGCATTTATGACAAAATGCTTAAATCCATTGCAAATTGTCACAAAGGCGTAGGAAACAATCCATGTATCAATACAATTTCCTACGGATTTATGACAAAATGCTTTCTGGAATTTTTCGCCAGAAAAATGCAGAAATATTAATTATTATTTTTTTTTGCAGTTTTTTTTATTTAATAAATTAGGTGGTTGGAAATGTGTCACAACCAAAATAATGAAGTTATTTCTTATACATCGGTAATGTGTCACAACATAAAAAGCTTTTGTCGGAAATTTGTCACAAAACATACTCAGTTTCGTCAAAAAACCGTTACAAACAATAGTCACTTTCCTCAGAAATTTGTAACAACACTTCTTATTTATTTGTTGGAATTGTGTCACAAAAAATACTCAGTTTTCGTAGGAAATTTGTAACAACACTTCTTATTTATTTGTTGGAAATGAGTCACAAAAATACTCATTTTCCTAGGAAATTTGTAACGCTTCTAATTCATTTGTCGGAAGTGGGTCACAAATAATGTGGTATTAAAATTTGTTAATTTTTTTTTGGTCGGAAATGTGTAGCTAAAAAAATAAATCCTAAAAGATAATAATTAAATATATTGTAGGAGATTCGTAGCAATTTGTGACATAGTAGTTCCGTAGAAAATGTGTAGGAAGTTGCGTAGGAAATGCGTTGAAAACGGGTTTCCTACGAGGTGTTTTCCTACATCAGGTGTTTGTCATAAATGAGTAGAAAAGGCAGTTTTATGACGCATTTCCTACGAAAACTGGGGTAAGAAATTTCAGATTTTCTAGTAGTGAATTGAAGCAAATCGACATGTTTGTGATTTATACGGGTCGTTTGACGCTTTAAAAAACAATTAAACCTGTACTTAGTTATATTTTTCGCATTTAGAATATGTCTAGTTAGCGTTTGTACGATATTTACTAACAATTTATATTATTAATTAGAAACAAAAAAGAGATTCAAACCGCTTAAACCTAATCGTCTTGGTTGGTTTCGTCGACCTAGCCGATCCAACCCACCTAATCGGTAATTATAGTTAACTATTTATCCTGTATATTTTGTCAAAATTGGTTGTCTCAGACATTGAACACCATAGTTTTAGCTAAAACTACTTCGGATGAAAACTCTTCATGAGTCACACATCATAAAATTTTGCCAATACAAGCAAACTTAATTGTTAAGTAAT
Source organism: Helianthus tuberosus (assembly GCA_030545235.1). Classification (NCBI taxonomy): domain Eukaryota; kingdom Viridiplantae; phylum Streptophyta; class Magnoliopsida; order Asterales; family Asteraceae; genus Helianthus; species Helianthus tuberosus. Next base: position 163,141,960 of record CM060360.1, read on the forward strand.
CCTCTCATCCAAACCTATAAGGCACCAAAATGTCAAGGTCGTCTCAAGCTTCTTTGGGGGCAAAGCCTATAATAAATTTGGGGCCCTTTTGGTTAAAGAAAATTGCTTTTAATCCTATAAATCCTATATGATCTATTTGCGTATGCATAATTATAGACCATAAAGCTCACCGCTAACAATCCTAAAGCTTTACCTACATATATATATATATTTTTTTTTTCAAATTTAGAGGTCCCAAAGAAATAGGGGTTTTCAAAATACAATGCTAAAGTTAAAGGCTAGAGTTATAGTGAATCCATCTCTCGTGGATCGGTAATGTGTGGAGCTTCCTTTATCATTTTCTTTTTCTCTCACACCAAGTCTATTGCCAAATGTAACAACTAACAACAACAATTTTCTAAATTTATGAATAATAAGTATAAATTGGTATCCAAAATATTTATGAAACAAGGATATAAGATAGGAAACTCTTTAGAGTTTAATTATATTCTGTCCGGAGAACTTGGTCTAGTGATATATTGGCATGCCCTCCTTAGTGGAGACGCATGTTCGATTCCTGTTTGGGCCATTTTCAAGGGACATCTGGGTGAAGGGACGAATCAGGGCTTTAATCTCGGGTTCGAACCTGACGGGGGCGAGGGTTTACGGATTCTATCCGGTTCCCACGCATCGGGGGAGGGGTGGGGGTCACGGTCTTATGGCGGTCGAGGAGTTGACCTTGGAAATAGTCCCAAGCAGGATAGGTTTATACGTGAGATTTCTTGCAGTTAAAAAATAGAACGTAAAGATGAGAAGTGTCAACTATTTAACATTGGGGTTATTGCATGATGGTTATAGGTTATAGGTTATAGCTTATACTATATATATTCCTATGTGCTATATTATTGTTTGTATGTGTCGGTGTGATACTTTTTGGACTTGTATGCTACAAGAAATGATCTAGAAAGAAATAAAAATATTCTACAACGTTAAACAACTAGCACGAATACATAAAAAATTAAGATACAACGTTTGGTGAGAGTACCGCCATATGACCAAGGCATATGGTCACATCACATGCTTAAATATACATGCTCACGCCAAGACCATTAAAGGACCAGCATGATTAAGGTCATGCAATGTAAGTGTAAAAGAGTGAACCCGAGCGGGTCGGCACTTCTACGGTGATGAATACGGATATGGTCACACCTCGTCTTCTCCGTCTCGTCCTAGACCTGCAAACAAGAAGAAAAGAGGAAAACGGGGATGTAGAGACGACCGGTAGAGGAAGAATCCCCTATTTCTAGCTACAAAAGTGTTTGTCCCATATCTCATGCCTGAATAAGGAGGTGGAGACCTCCTTATATAGGAGATATGGGAAACCCTAACCTCAATGGGCCAAGCCCAGTTAGGGGTTGTCTCTACAAGCCCACAGCCTAGTGTAGCATAAACTACAACGCGCTAGGTTTCGCGGGTTAGTACGCAATAATAATAAACATTAACATAAAAGACCATAAGTAACGTGTAACCATTTGGGCCGGGTCAAGTACCTTACCTCGTCATGTCCCCCAAGTCTAGTTTTGCTTCCACGTGCAAGCGTTGGGAGTAGCGCTGGGAGTAGCACTGGACTTATTAGGAGCTCGGGAGTGAAGATCACTAATTTTAGGCTTACATGCCGTCCGGGTGCTAGAAAGTTGCTGGCCACGTTTGTTGTGGTTGTCGTTAGCTGTGAGTGGAGATAATGAAGCAATGAATAGTACACGATCGTTCATGATGGAAATTGATGGGGCAAACCTGACACACACTAATTGGTTATAGACAATTGCCGTTTGCATTACCACGAACTTGTTAAGGTTGCGCGTACGCGATTAGGTCCCGCGTATGAGCCTTGGAACAGACTGAGTTTTGGTAGTTCAGTGTATCACCTTTGGATGATCTTTTCGGGTATGGTGCTGCCTTAGCGGTGCGTACACACTCGTGTGGGCTACTGTAGAATATCTGCCCTGTGGTGTGACTTTTGTTGGTTAACATATGGTGCGCTAACAGCGTTCAACTCATTAAAAGAGTTGATGTTGATGTGATGACGGTCCCTACCACGAGTTCGTGTCATCGGGATCTCCATTGTCGTAATGTGCAGCCATTGGTGGTCATAGATGCACATGGGGATGTTTTGCCACCTTAGGCGAATGTGGAACCGCTGGTGGTTGTACCGGTCGTTGTCATTGATGATCTGGTTATAGCAATTATCGTTGCAGTCGGAAAGAATGATATACAAAGCACCCCTGCAGAAGTGCTTGCTATGCTCAGTGACCTCGGAAGGGTGCTTAGAGCGTTATTTATGTTTCCTACAATGTTTTTATAATTGTGGGACAAGTACTTGGTTTTTCATCAGTGGTTGTGCATCTATTACCAAGATACCCACTAGAGTAGTAGTGGTTGAATACATCTATTACCAAGATGCCCACTCTTAGCGCGCTGTATTTTGTGAGCAATACTATTTTGTATGTATAGGTATTTGTGCTACGTTATACTTAGTATTGTTATGTTTTACCGTATTGTGCAGTTCATATGCGATGGTATCTTGTGTTTACAAATGTTTATATGAACACTTGTTGATATCAGAAAGTGCTTTATAGTGCGCGTGGCGTTAATAACACTTGAATAGCAAAGTGCTTTCTACGCGCTTGGCATGAGTGAACACTCATTAAGATAATAAAATGCTTTATACGCGCTAGGCGTGAATGAGCCCTTTTATGTAAGCTACTACGTGCTTTTCCCGGACGCGCATTGGCGTGGGACGCTTTTAGTAGGTGGCATGTCTGTTTAAATTACCTCGTCGACTATGGCGTGAGGGTTTTCTGTTATCCATGTCGTGTATTTGCGTGGAGAATACACATTCGAATAAGTATTTTCCTGTCGCATAGCGTGTGGAATACTTATTCGAAAAATCAAGTATATTGGTTTTGTCGTATGTTTGTCTTGACTACCAAACTGCACTTGTTGTGTCAAGTGGTATAGTCGTAGGCCAAATGATGTGAGAAGTATAAATATCGTCTGGCGTATCGAGACACCCACATTATATAAGAACTGATGCGGGATGATGTACAGTGGATATAACCTTAATGGGTAGCCTGAGAGAAGAAGGTCACTTTTAAGGCGTAATGGTGTTATACCCTGTTAGTCCCCTAGTTCAGTGCTGCTAAAGTATGTTAGTAGCTTTGAACTTGACAGGTACTAAAAAGAAATCGGCAAGTAAATATGAAGTATAACATGCTAAGAAGGCTCTAACATGCTTATTAATCGATTTAAACGTATTGTACATAAGTGTGCGTAAAATAGAGGTGAAAACTTTATCGACACTTTTTGTTTAGTGGGCAATTCTAATAAATATTCTTGTAATACATGAGAGAATTGTCAGGTCATTTTCAAAAGAAAATATATAACTTATGGAGTATTCTGTTAAGCTATCAGGTTATGTGAGAGTGCCCTATTTAAGGGTAAGATTAAGAACCTGTCACCCGTGAGTCTTGTGCATAGATGTCTGACATAACGGTTGCGCCCAGTTCAAGACTTCTATCGGATATGATAATTCAGCAATTGAGGCGGCATGGTGAGAAATTACCTAGCTAAGTTCGCGTGCTTGCATAAGGATTATTCAATGTATAGTTTAGCATGTGTAAATATTATGGCCGTGTCCGCTCATAGCCTAGTTGTCCCGAGCAGATTACCCAGTTCAACGATGCTAAGCAGGTTAGGACTTAAGTATCAAAAGTAATGATATAGGCGCATATAGAGGTGTACAAATCGGTTTTTTTGGAAAACCGGTTACGGTTAATAACCGGTTCGGTTATTTTCAGCAAAAAAAAAAACGGTTTTTTAGTAACCGGTTACGGTTAATAACCAGTTTTAAGTGGGGAAAATTGTAACCGGTCCTAACCGGTTGTAACCGGTTTTTTTAACGATTATTAACTGATTTGAGTGAAACCGGTTAAAAAACCAGTTAACAAAAACTGAAAAAAAAAAACCGGAATAATAACCGGTTCTGCAGAAAAATGAAGGAAGTTCACAGAATGTTATTTTTTCAATTTTTCAGCTATTTGGGCTGTTTTTTTCAGCTAAATGCAGTTTTTTTTATACAAAAATTAAACAATAAACTCATAAAAAGTTAAACACATAATAATATCATTAGTCTTGGAACAAACGGTTGTACATAACAATGAAATACGAACGATAAACATAACAAACGAAATGCGTAAACTTAAACTATTAATCCGCAAGAACGTCCACTAATATATATATTTTTTTAGTGGAACTACAATACTAAAATATATCTTGAGAAGCGTCGTTTAATCTTCTTCGGCCGAACCCGAACCCGAACTATTGCGTAGGAATTCATCTAATTCGGCTTCTTCGTCGGTCATTGGGGTTGTCAATTCGGCTTCGACCTCGTCCTCGTAATCTAATTCTTCCTCGAGTGAACGTTTGTCTTGAACTATCTCCGCCGCATCCAAGTAATCTTTTAAGCAAATCGAAATCTCAACCGCCTTAGGTGTTAGTCGAGTCCTCCTTATCGAAATCACCCTACCACTAATAGAAAAAGCACTTTCCGAAGCTACCGTGGAAGCTTGGACCGTTAGTAAATCTCGGGCCATTGTGGCTAAGATCAGAAATTGATTTTCGTTACTTTTCCACCAAGCCAACAAATCAAAATTTTTAAACTCTTGTGAACTCATCATTTGTAGAAAGTTCGACCCACCATACCGACCGAGTTCACTACTACTAGTGTTACCACGATGCATTTGACTCGACTCATCATACAATTGGTTATAAACATACAAATCGGTATCTTCCATTTGACTTGAACCTTCACCGAAAGCGGCGTTTCTCATTGACGCGTGAATGTGTGACGAGATTGAACCATATTTTGTTACATAAACATCAAACAATTTTGAAAGTTGATCGTTGAAACGAGATTTTGCGACTTCACCAAAGTTTGGTTCTTGAGTGGTGTTTAAATTCAATTGGTGTGCAATTTTTTCAATCAAAGACCCGGTTCCAAAAATATTAAAACAAGGGTTTAGAGCGGCGGCACAAGTGAAAACCGCCGGTAGTTCTTTAAAATATTTTCTTAATTTTTCCTTCATTGTATCCGCCATGTCACAATATGGTCTACCTCTAACCGACAACTCGTTTACTTTCAAACACATTTTAAACAAATTGTGAAGTACCAATGAACTTGTTGGATAATAAACCCCCGATAAAGTCTTTGTTGATGTTTTGAAAACTTGAAGCACTTGTGTAACAGTTTCAATAGCTTCCCAACCCGATGGGTGGTAAGGCGAACACTTTCCACGACTAGCCAAAAGGTTATGAAATTCTTGTAAACTTTCCTTTTGCAAAATAGCTTTTTCAAACATAATGCAAGTCGAGTTCCACCTATGAGCAACGTCCCAATTGGGTCCTAAGCATATTCGACCCGCTTCCTTACAAGTTTTAATATATTTTGAATGTCTTTGCGTGTTACTAAATATACTTCGTAACATTCTTTTGAAAGCTTCTTTTTGTGTTTCAATAACCCTTAAACCGTCTTGAACGGCCAAATTTATGATGTGTGCAACGCATCGGCTATGGGAAAAAGTACCCTCACAAATCGGATTGTATTTTAATTTTAAACGCATTACCGCGTTCGTGTTGTTTGAGGCGTTATCAAAAGATATTGAAAAAACTTTATTTTCCAATTTGTATGTTGTAATACATTTGTCGATTACTTTATATATAGCTTCACCGGTGTGAGGGTAATCGAACAATTTAAACAAAATCGTGCGTTTCATGATTTGCCACGTCACCGGTTCAATCCAATGGGCGGTGACACAAATATACGAATCGGGTGAACCGTGCGGTGCGGACCAAACGTCGCTAGTCAAGTTAACACCGGTTTCTAATTTTTCAAAATAAGAAATTAATTCTAGTTTAGCTTTTTTCCACAATTTTAAACAATCCCTCCTAAGAGTAGCACGACTTACATGGGTGTATCGTGGTTGGAGAGTTCGTTGAACCATCTTTGTATAGCGTTGGTTGTCGAAGTGGTTGAACGGCAAACTTTCTTGGATTACAAACTTCGCCATTTCATCCCTAACCATATTGAAATTGTAGTTGAAAATATTAGCGCCATCACTTGCCATGGAAGCTTGACCACCAACTTGTTGTTGTTTCAACGCCTTGCAAAACGGTTTTTCGATGTGTTGCTTCAACGTGGAGTTTGCGGTTTCGGCGTAAAAACCTTGACAATGATGACAACGCGCTTTTTTTTTTACCATTTGCCATCTCGCACAAATCAAAATGTGACCAAACCTCGGGGTTACGTGTCGTTGGAACAACACGACTCACCGTTTCGGTTGTAGACTCGCCAACATTGACCGAATCATGGGCACTAGACGTTGCCATAGCGTTTTTGAGAGTTATCGAACAAGAATGAGGGACTTTTTTAGAGTTTTTGAAGGTTCTCAAGTGTTGTGAATGAAATCTAAACACCCACAACCCTTTTATACTAGTTGGAGATGAGTTTTATGCAAAAAAAACAAAAAAAAACGGTCATATTTTGGTCCAAACGGTCATATTACCGTTTATTATCGCTGGGCACAAAAAACCGGTTTTAACCGGTTTTTTTTTTACCGTTACCAGTTAACCGGTTTTTTAACCGGTTTTTATTAATATTCGATTATTAACCGGTTTATAAAAAAACCGGTTTTATAACCAGACCGACCAAAAAAAACTCCAACCGATGTATAACCGGTCTAACCGGTTTGTAACCGAACCGGTTACAAAAAAACCGGTTTTTTTATTAACCGATTTCGGTTTTTTTTCCGGTTTCGATTCCGTAATCAGTTTTTTTGTACACCTCTAGGCGCATATGACACATCAGATGACCAATCAAACATGGCCCCATGCGTGTGTGGACAATGAAATCTTCCGTTAATGTGTTTAGAATTTTGTATTTTTGAGGTAGCATTGTCATGTCAGGTTATATACGGACCATTATATAGATATATATAGTCAAGTGGACCAAGGGCGTGCGGATGCTAAGCGCGTCTGAACAAATAAAAGCGCGTTGCACAACTAAATAAAGCAATAAAAGAGAATTGTACCTGGAATTGCGTTCCTAAATGTGTAGCTCAACGTAATGAACTCCAGCTTAGGTCTATCCTTACCAAATTATAGCTTGGTGAAGGTGTAAGCGGCGAGAGGACCCACCTTACAAGTAGGAAGGTTTGACAAGAAGATGTCCAACGGAAATCTCGTTGTTGAAGAAGGGTTTTCAGGTGTGTAAATCGAATGTCCGAACCAAGGCCTTTGGACATGGTGACTACGCTCTGTAGTGTTTGTAGTGTTACACTGTCCCCGTCCCTTATTTCAATGTTGCTAGATAATGTTAGCAGTAGAATCATGTGCTCGATGTGTCATGTTGGAGACGGCGAGAACATTATCAAAAAGACTGTCTAGCTTGAGGATGTCAATTCCCACCGATGTGCCACTCGGTTTTACTAAGTGTCAGCTTTCAAGACTTAATTGTAGCTGGGGCGTGAGTGATTAGCCCGCTATGCTAGTCTCCCGGTCTATTGCTGCCTAAATAAACATTAGTAGTATTGAAATAACAAGGTAGAAAATTGCATTATTTGTATAGAATCGACATGTATACATAAGTTTTACCAAAGCGCGTCCTACTTAGACAAGGACTATTTTGTGTACAAGTCGAGATGATCGAGCTTAGTTGTTTTTTAACATATCTTGCCCACAGCGGTATTGTACTACGACAATAATATTTATGCAGCTTCGATCATTTTAAAGAAAATGATTTACGTATGCTCTTTTAAATGGTAGAGATGATCTATGCCACCAAATTTCAAGTTCCGGCTTTACGGATGTAAAGGATCTCATGTTAGTTAATATAAATGCATGCCCACGATGTGGAAGATGATGTGGATGTTGGGGAGGTTACACGACACCCTATAATTTTAGTTAAATGAATATATGTTCATATATGTTTAAAATTAGTGCAACAATGGTTTTACGATCTCGTGCTATAAAGCATCGGCACATGTAAAATGTGGTGTAGTATAGAGAGGAAAACATTGAACCATTATAAGTGACCTGGTTCCGTTAAAAGCTCTAGTAACACGAATTAAAGCGGCACGCCGGTGTATGTGCGACATACACGGGTGGAGGAGTGGCGATGTAGGCGCTGCAATGGTGGCGTGACTAAATGCGCCACAACCCCGTTTATAATAATAGGTAAGAAGCTTGGAAGATATATCTCTCTGCATGACAGCTGAGAATTTCCAACAAGTACTCTTGTGTTTTGTTGTATAGTAAAATAACTTTATAAGCTTGACTAAGGGCGTGCCTTAGGACGGTGCTCACCAAGGATGGCGTGAGAAAGGAAGGCATCCGCCGGATACTATAGGAGTGAACGAAAATATCTGCCGGAGTGGCGGGTAGACTGAAAGTTCCCGCCAGAGGCGAAAAGCGACCGCCTAATTTGCGGGGTGGATTAAAGCATTTGCTAAGGTGGTACGGGTGAACCGAGAGTATCCGTCGAAGGTGGCGGAGTGGATAAAAGTGTTTACTGAGGGCAACGTGGTGGACTGAAGCATCCGCCATAGATGTTGGAGTGATTAAGTAATCGGTCGGAAGCGCCACAGGTGGATTAAAGCGTCCGTTGGAGACGTTCGGGGCGAGCAAAGGCTTCCGCCTGTGGTGACGGGTTGAATAAAGGCTTCCGTCAGTAGTGGCAGCTTGAATAAAGGCTTACGTCGGTAGTGGTGCGGGCAAGAACAACCACACAACTAAACCGGTAATGAGGTGCCATATAGTAGGGCGTTTCAAGTTTTAACCAATGCTTGAGTGGGGAATGGCAAAATAAGTGCACGCCGGGGATGGTGCGGCAAAGAAAGTCGTCGCCGGAGTTGGCGTAATCATGAAAACTCATGCTCATGCCTTCAATAAACGTCTCTTATGGTACAAAAGCTGTCACACCCCGATATTTACAGCTCAGCCCGGTGGGGAGTATCGTGACGTAAGATTGATATCGTCGTAGTCAAACATACACAGAATACCACAGCGGAAGTATGAATACTTGTATAATATGGGTAAACCAATTACATTCTGGAATTTGAAGTTAAAATGATAAGGTTTGACCCGTTTCGGCTAATTTATGCAAACTAGTTACATAAACCGTACCGAACGCGTATATGCATAACGTGTAACCGGATGAGTCATGTACAAGTTCCATAAGTTATTATGCATTAAATATGTTATGATATCAGTAGGATATCAACAATTATGCCCAAAAAGATTTTAAAACCAAATTAAGTCCCGTAAGGGCATTTTGGTCATTTTAGAATTTATAAGAGAGGTTTAAACACAAACTGATATTCTGGTCTAATAACAATCTGTAAAAATATTTATTTTATAAGGTTATATCAGTAGGATATCATACATATGTGTGGTTTACCATTTATGGCCAAACTATGCACCGTAGGGGCATTTTGGTCATTTCACATATGTTTTTTAAAGGCAAAATTGGAAGTCTGAGTTCACAACTTGTACTTAATGTAGTAATATTAAAGTTTATTTATAAAATCAGTAGGTAACAAGTCTTAGATGTTAAATATGGTTTTAAACCATACTATGCACCTAATTAGCGTAAAAGTCGACAATTGACGATATATGCGATGTTTATGAAATTCTGAGATTTTCATCAGCCTTGAAGGTTTAAAATATTTTATTTAGCATATAACATCAGTAGGAAAGGTTTGGTATGTTAATGATATGTAAATCTCATTTTATTAATGAAAAGGGCATTATCGTCAATTACCGAATTCATACGAGAACTCTATGTTATGGTCAGTATAAAATCTGACCAAAAATTCCAAAAAATCCCTAAAAATTATATCATAACAGTAGGCAATGAGTTTGGTGCCAAAAATTGGGTTTAAATATGATTTATGCTAAAAAGCGTAGTTTAATTAATAAAAAGTTATGTTTTACGATATTGTGCATAACTTTAGTTTGAGACCATAAAATGATGTAAATTTATTTGACATACTTTTATATCAGTAATAAAGCTTTTTGTCCTCTCACATTTTCAAAAATCTCGTTTTATAACATAAGGGCATAATAGTAAATTTTTAAGCAAATAACGGAACATGCAAATGAACTATGATTTCTATGGGACCATGAAGTATAGCCTCAGAGGGTTATACTAACATATAATATGGTCACAAAGGAACCCTAAGGCATAAAGATACTAAGCTAATTCGGGTCAGAACCGAAAGTCAAAGCAAAAGTCTACTTTTGCGACTTTCGGTTGCGAACCGAGCCTAAACTAAGAATTGTCGGGTTGAACATGCCTAGACATGTTCAATTTATATTTACCAAGTTATTAAAGTGATAAAACTGATTTTATAGCTTCTACATTATCAGTTATAAATTTTATTTAAAAACTGTCCCGTTTGACTTTTATTTTGATTACTTTGACCCGACAATTGACTAAGCAAACGTGATTCTTAGGAGGTGCCCTTTTGAGGGTTTAATACCTACCTAATTACGATCACGTAGCCATGTTCGTTGCGAACAATGGCTCGACCATTTACGGTCTAACTAAAAGTTAAAGCGTTTATCGTAAACGCTTGACTTTTCTGCTTTAAAAGCCAAATAAAATAAAATAGTCACGAAATGACACTTACAAATGGTCCTATGGACTGAATAGAACTCAAAAGAGGTTCCAAAATGTTCAGGATCCTCTATGATTGAGAGAGAGAGCAGATTGAAATGATATGCAAGTTGAGAATGAGAATTCTTGGCCTATTTATAGATTTTGGGGGCGTTGTGGATGATTGACATGTGTCTAGGATCAATTGAGATTAATACAAGTGTAATACCAGATGTTTAATTCAGTGTACAAGTCCATAATTTCATTAAAAATGGTTTAGAGATGGTAGAAGTGGGCTGCAAGGAAGAACCTGCAACTGGAAGTAATATTCTGTCAAAATTAAGCTGTTGCGTCGCGCGACGGCATATGATGATCATGGTCGCGCAGCGCGACCCTATGGGTTACCAGCAAACAAGTTTCTAGCTTGTCATGATCAGTCCCTGCAACTTTATAAGCTTAATAACTTTCATTTTAGGCACAATGGGCCCTTGTAGTTAGTTTCTAAATGATCTAGGGAGTATAACCAAACATCGTTAGGTCCCGTTTCGTTAGACGATTACTAAAAACACTAGTTTCTCCCCGTTGACGCTTATAACCCTTTAATTTGCGAACTTGTGCGTTTTAACACGAAATGGCATAAAAGCCTTTCAAGATCAATAATAAGCATTCCTAAGAGTATGATGGGATATTACGACACTCCAGTTTACTCCAGTTCGCTTAAATGGTCGCTCAAAGGTGTAGTTTTATAGTTTGACGCTTTTGGCCCCTTTAATGCACAACTTGCGCGCATTATCATTTTATCGCGTCAAAGCCCTATGTTATCCATATTAGGCATTCTCAAGAGTAATATTGAACATTACGATGCTTCAGGTTTGTTAAAAGGTCACTCAGAGGTTAATTTGAACATGTTGACGCTTTTAACCCATCTTCTCGATATTTGCAATTTAAATTGTTTATTTGCATCGAAACTCCACGAAATCATTATCCGACAATCTTGAGAGTATAAAAAGATTCTACAAAGCCTCGGAATCGTTAAAAGGTCATTCAGAGGTAAGAATTAACATGTTGACACTTTTAACCCCTGTGGTTTGTAAATTTTTGGTTTTAAGCACAAACGGCTTCTTGTGTCCGAAAATTTATTCAATAAAGAATACGAACATCATAATCAGAGGCACAAGTTTGGCATGTTGACATTTTTGGTCCTTTCAAAATCATAGTTTTCGTTTTTGACGAAATTAGTCATTCATAGTCAACGTTTGACTTTATTAGGGTTTATTACACGTGTCAACACATCATTGGACACGTTTTTTTTACGAGGTGTTACATCCTCACCCCCTTAAAAAAAACTCGACCTAGAGATTTGCTCAAAAAGATAGGAGTTCTTCTGTCACGTAGTGAACACGACCTCCCATATATAATCAGGGCCTCTACGGCATCCCGTTTAACCTTAATAATAGGTATATGCCTTCTTTCGGAGCTTCTAATCCTGTCGATCCTTAATCAATATTGGTTTCTCATCAAACCATAAATTTTCATTAATCTGCATATCATTATGTGATAATGCTATTGAATTATCGGCTAGACATACCCTGAAATCACAAGTGTGAAACACATTGTGAATACCATCAAATTCCTTTGGTATGTTTTAGCTTATAGGCTATCGATCTTAACATATCCGATTTTCTCGAATGGTCCTATATATTTAGAGTTTAACTTGTCCGTTACATCAAAATGCAGCACACCTTTCTAGGGTGGTACTTTCTGCTGAATCTTGTTCCTTATTGTGAACTCAAGAGGTTTGCGACTCTCCTCAACATTGATTTTCTGCCGATTACTGGCAGCTTTCAGACGATCACAGATTTGTATGATCTTATCCGTTGTCTCCAGGGTAATCTTAGGTCCTAATAATTTGGACTTACCAAACTTCTGTCTCACAAATGGACGTTTGACATTCTTTCTATACAAGGCCTCCAAAAGAGCAGCCTTGATGCTTATATAATTTCTATTAGTATAGGAAAACTTAATTAGGGTGAGATGGTCATTCTAACTACTACCCAATTAATCTCAAGGGAAAAACTACCTTTATGGTTAGTCGAACAATCGACGATCCTGGGCAACTGATAAAATTTTCAATCGTTTTCGTAGTTAAGTTTGTGGTAACTAATGCACAAATGTATTGTATTGTGCTTTCTTTTATCAATAATAATTGGAGCTTCTAAGACGATGAGCTAGGCTGTACTAACCTTTTTCCATAGACTCATCTGATTGGCTCTCAATTCTTCCATTTCCATAGGTGCTAACCGATATAGAACTTCTGTAACAGGTACGACTCCTAATAGGATGTCAATCCTAACTTTGCCTGCCTCTCAGGAGGTAAACAGGGTAGTTCTACGGAGAATACATCGAGTTATCCAATATATGATAAAGATAGCTCCAGTTTCCGGCTTTGATTCACTTACCGACGCTTATGCCATGCAAATGACACATTTGTTTTACGAGTATATGATTGCCTTAAGTAGAGACGCCTACTCAGGTATTCCTATAATGGATATCTCCTTTGAATACCACTAGCTAATTTTAGTATAATATGACCATTGGAATATCTTAGTGGTTCCATGCATTAAACCTCCATACTGATCAGGCATGGACTCGATCTATGGGACACACCGGGATACGTCAATCCTCATATGGCGCTTTTATCAAACATAGTTGGTACTCGCAGTTGATAGAAATCAATGAGAAAATAATTAAGATAACATATATTGTCGTACTCTATCTGAAGAAAGAGTATTTTAGATTTTATGAATGAGTATTTTCTGACAAGAATAGAAGGAATGGTTCCTATGGTTTTCGTCCGTAAGTTTTACCTTACACTTAATATCTGGAGTTCTTATGGAGAAAAAAAATTTAAAATTTTGCTATGCTTATGATCTATGAAAGATTCGGTAGTACCTGAATCAAAACAAAATTCTTAGCACTAATATCCTTGATTCACAATAAAGGATGTACCTGGTGCCATTATTGATACGAACTGCCTCAGGCATTCATCAGGAGGGTTTAGGCGCCTCCATTCTTAGTCTCTCTAAACTTAACTATACCCCTTTTTTCTTAGATTCCTGGGAGTTATCCTCATTTCTCCTTTTCTGGCAGTCTCAGTTTTGACTGGTTTATTTCTTAACCCATTTAGCGTGAGTGGCTGAGATGGATTCATAGTGGATTTATAAGAATCGGGTTTTGAAGTCTTAACATACCCTCTAATCTCCGATGCTAAACCACCAATATATAGTGCATTATGCTTAGATTATGGGTTAACTGAATAGGGCACTATCCCAGACAATGAACTAACGTCTGTAACATACTGTCGACAGTCTAGAACTTTTATGGTGATAGTCAGAAAATTCTGATTCCACCTTTTCCATTTCGTGTTGCGGACAATAGGTTTTTCTGATAAGGTCCGTAAACTTGGACCATCCCATATTGTATGAGGGTATCTTTCTTGTGGACTTTATTAGTGTCCTTACCAACTAAGGGTATCGCCATTGAATGGCTGTGATACATAACTCACAATGTCCTTTCCAGCATAACCGCTGATACACATAATGGTTTCTATTTCATCCAACAATTTCATGCAATCAATGGCCTCTTTTTCGCCATTGAAGTCTCTTGATTTGCAAGAGACGAAGTACTTTTAAATACATCCTTTAGAGGAACGAGGCTCCTTTCCATATATGATCTTATTTGGTTTATTCTTCGCATTCGAAGTATGAATAAAGCTCTTCTCATGAGCAGAGGAATGTGTTTTAGAGCAAGTAGCATTCAGCTTTTTGAACCTTTTCACGACCTTTCTCATAGTCCTTCTAACACCTGTGTCAATCACAGCTTGGAGATTAACTCCATTAACATTGAGGTTCACATTTGTTGCATCATTAGCATTTGTCGCATCTTTAGTATCGCGACTATTGTTTGTCTGATACGAGTTTTCCATACTCGAAGCTTAGTACTAAACATCAAATTAAACAATTGCTTAATTGCATTACAATAGCTAGTCATCGTCCTGACGACCTAACATACATTAGCCGGTATCATTAAACCATATAGGCTAATAGGTTATGAACATTCCTAATGAATGTTATTTGTATGTTTATCAATTACATTTAGCCTAGGTCAAAAGAGGACCATCAATGACATTTAGGGTTTGGATTGAGTCTGTTACCTTTTTGGCAGGGGATCAAATGTCACAACTGTCTTTGTTATGTTGACGATTTTGGATAGCTCAAAGGCTCGCCTCGAGGACTTTTAAATATGGAACATAATTCTGTCATGAAGGACATATAAATGTAGTACATAGGCTTGTCACGGAGGACATTAATAGCCATATGGCACGAATGCCTTTTCGTAAAGGACATATAAGATATGGCACATAAGGCCTTTCCACAAAGGAATTTAAATTTATAAGTCGCAATCTTATTTGATCAGGGACTTTAAGGTTTGAACATAGTTCTTCACCTTTGGGCAGAGAGTCATAGACTACATCTGACATTGCTTTGAAAGACGATTTATTTTGCCACATAGGCAAATCAATGGACATCACTAATGGATGTTCATATATATACATATAATTATCATAATTTAAGATATCTGACAAGATCTTATCGATCTTATATAGTATGAGGCTTGGGCATTGCCCATCACCTTGGACAATAATCATAACGGTCACAATTGTCAATGTCACTAATGGACAATATAGTATATAGCCCGTAGGCGATACATCACTAAACGATGTTAAATAATATGATCATCGTATCAGATGATATTAGTCATGATCGCATTGATCATATAGACTATTAGGCTTGAGCATAGCTCACTACCTTGGACAGGGGATCATAAAGATCACAATGTCAATGTCTCAAATTGACAATATGTTATGGCCCGTAGGCAAAACATCATTAAGGGTGTTTAATAATATGATCATCGTATCAAATGATATTAGTCATGATCGCATTGATCATATAGACTATTATGTTTGGACATAGTCCAATATCTTTAGACAGGGGGTCATAGACCACAACTGTCGTTGTCTTATTGGACAACAAGTGTAGCCCGTAGGCACTTCATCACTAATGGATGTTTACATTATGATCATCACATTGATGATACTTGCCATGATCTAATTCAATCATATAGGCTTTAAGGATTGGACATAGTCCAAATACCTTGACGGCTGGTGTGGTTTCTCAAGTCACACTGCCAGGAGTGTTAACATGTTCTTAGATGTTAACAAGTATTAATTTGTCTTAATGGTTACACAATATTACCATGATCCCATTGATCGTATAGGTTTGGAGGCTTGAACATAGTTCACCACCTCTGGATAGAAGGGGTATCTCCCTTAACTATCATAGTAGAAGGAATAATTATCCTTAACTACCGAAAGTTTTGGCCAATTAGTGTGGACTTGCCACTTGGAAGGGGTAAACCATTAAGAAGATCTTTTGAAATTATTTAGTTGATCGATAAAGTTCGAGTAAAATTGGTACTATTGTTTGATAAAGGACGAAATGAATACCTATATAAAATTTTCAAAGTTTCCCATATATTATTAGGAAATTTACAACAGTGCCTTAATCAGGACTTTTAGTATCTTATTTGTTTATAGGGGACTAAAAGAAAATTATAAGTCCGTTTGGGGACTATTAAAATATTATAAGTCCTTATGGGGACTATTAAAATATTATAAGTCCGTATGGGGACTATTAAGGACTTTTACGTCAATTTGCACGTAAAAGGGTCATGTTATTCGAATTTGATCCGGGTCATAGCTGTCCGCACAGTGTGTCAACCTTCAATCCGCACAGAATAATCATCAGTTCGAGTACCAGTCTTATTCTGTAAATTGATAAATATTTAAACTGATAGTTTGTTTGTTTTTGTCAGGTATTTCACGAGGTGAACCAGTTCGTTTGAGAGCTAGTTTGAGAAATTCTTCGATATCGAATCATGAGTGAAGATTTTTACAACGCAATTTGATATCAGTTGTCACTTTCTGTATAGTTTGTTCATGTAGGATCGTGAAATGACCTAACGAGTCAATCAGAAGAGTGCTCAGACCGAATCAGAGGCGGAATTCATTGATTCGGTCTTCGTTTAGCTTGTATTCACTAATAAATATCTTGTTTATTGATCTTGAACACTTTACAGTACAGAGACACCTCGACAGCACCTCGGTGTCGGAATCTAGAATGTTACAAATGATGACAGTTTGAAGCCTATTTATAGGGAGAGACCCCTGACCGTTTGAAGGTGACACACCACTCTTCAAACGGTCACCACTCACTCAAACGGTTACATCATTCAAACGGTTACAAGACACATTCAAACGGTCAACCTAATTTTGTCTTATATGAAATATACAATTCTGTTTCCATGTGCATGTTGTTTTCACGATGTTGTAGTATGATGATGTCATCCATATGATGTCATCATCAAGCATGATGACATCATGCTTGCTCAGATCCGCAACCAGACCAAGACTCGATATAAGACGAAGTCGACAGATGTATGCACCAACAGACTCCCCCTCAGATGTTGACGAGTCTTAAGTGTCGAGTCTTCGCATCTTCAGTCTTTATCAGTCTTTTTTCTTTCTTAGCATATACCAGGATCTTCTCTTTGGCTCTAACCTCGTCAGACTCCCCCTCTCATCATGATGGGATCGCTGTCTGGAATTAGCTATCACCTTGAGATCAATCCCTGGCTTTATCTCTGATCAGCTCATTTCCTGTGCAAATTTTCTCACAAACACATAAGTTTTTACCTAAATCAATAAGAAAAACTTACTAGTAATAGTTACATCAAGTTCAAATTAATGATCTCGATTAACTACTCAAACTTTTCTTTCTCAAATCAAATTTCTCAATTTAAGCACTCACTCACTCCCAAACCTGTTCATCATGTTTAGCACCTGGAATTTTGAAAATCAGCTCATCAACATCAGTTGTCGAAAATCTTTTTGGATTTTTCAAAATATAAAACATAAATGCAATAACAGAAATTAAATGCAGAAATGAAATATGTACAAACACAATTTTTGTGAGTTTGCTAAAGAGGATCATATCAGTTTTTAAGACAAATCACTAGCACCGTTAAGCTTTAAACATTTTAAGCTCTAAACGATTCACGTTGATTGACGATATTGTTGTCCACTTAAACTCAATCTAAAAACTTTCAAACTGCTTACCGATACTTTAAGATATATTAAGATAGCACCAAATTCTTATGGACCCCACGATCTCAGCATATCCCCTCATCATGCAATACACTGACTCAAGTAATGCCTTTAAACTTTTATCAACTGTGATTTGTACGAAAACAAAGCAGAATGTTTAAACATTAACAATCAGGTCGATACTTCCGTATACGCAGAGAAATTCCAATGTTTAAACAAAATAAGAAAATAAAAATAAGTTGAAGTTGTTTAGGCTTTAACCACCAGGTCGATACTTCCGTATATGCAGAGGTGATCCAAAGCTTAAACGAAACACCAAAGAAAATAAAGCAGAACGTTTAGGCAATAACATCCAGGTCGATACTCACGTATACGCAGAGGATGTCCAATGCTTAAACAAAATAAAGAAATAAAACAAGTTTAAATCTTTGCAAAATGAAATGCACAATCACAGTGACTTTTCAGCAAAGTTGTGAAAGTTCACAAACTTAACCAGTTTTATGTCTTTCGACAATCAGCGATTACTGAGTAGGCACACAATCAAGAAGGACAAAACTAAGTACTATGCTTTTGACCATGTTTCCCACTAGAACTAGGCCTTTTCATTTAGGTTTGTATCATTATCGCAAATCTACTAGTCTAGCTGAGCCTATCGTCACATCTTTAGTGAGATCGCTTATCACAATTTGACTTTCCATTTCTTTAGCATGCTGTGATAGTCTAACTGATCTACTATCATTTCCTCTTTTACAACAAAACTCATTTTTGCATTTTTCAATGTTTTTTACATTTTCAAATTTTCTAATTTTTTAAAAATTTTTACTCCCCCTAAAATCAAAATATGTCTCAATTTTGATTTTCTGGGAAAATTTGAAAACAAACTGTACAAGAAACTTGACAACATGATGAGAATCACTTCAATTCTCCATTCACTTGGCTTGAACAATCAGAACTCCCCCTGACAACAAAACATTTTCCCATAGTGATTTCAAAACACTTAAGTTTGTTTTAATCAAAATGGTTTTTCCGGAAAATTAGTTTTGTAAGTCATTTCTCAAACATGGGGTTTCATCACCTTGTTCTTCAATCAATTGTAAAAACTAACATTTTTAAGATCAATCCTCAAACATCACTTGTAGAAAATCAAGTACAATTTAATGTCCCTGATTTACCACTAGTAAGTCGAAATATCACATTCGTGAATTTCTCAAGAAATGTGCCGATTCATGTTCCACACTTACCAACCTGGGAACTCCGGCAAGTCAGGTTTTTCTATTTAAACAGATTCACCCAAGCCTGGCGGTCCTTGGGTGATTTCGAATTCTTGTTCAACAATGGTGGAAAATTTGCATCATCCATTGTTAAACCTGAATTCTCCATTTTTACCTCAACCAATGGCTCCTCTGGCTTTGACGAACCAGAATCATTGCCTGCACATGGCTTGTCTGACTTTGACCTGTCAGATTCATCGCCTGAAGGTGGCTTGTCTGACTTTGATACGTCAGATTCATCGCCTACCATTTTCTTCTTTTTCTTATCTTCTTTCGTCCTCAGATTTGTATCCGATGAATTTGTCTTGCTTGACTTTGCAATTGAGGGAGTCGATTCATCAGAACTCTTATTTTTATCAACAGAGGAACCCGAGGACAATATCTTCTCTAGATACTCTCTAGCCTTCTTCCTCTTCTTCCTCAGTCTGTCTTTTTGCCCCTGTGAAAGCTTCACTTTCTTTTCTTGAACTTTAGGTTCTTGAACCTTCTGTTCTTTGGGCTTGACATTGACTGATTTCTTTGCCATCTTCTGAGAATTAATCCTCAATCTTTCATTTGATCTCCTTGGGCAATCTCTGGCAATGTGACCTCTGATGTTGCAGTTAAAGCATCTCCTCGTCTCATAACTCCAACCTTGGCAGTTAACATCAATGTGTCCTTGATAACCACATTGGTAACACACTCTGTTATCGTACCAATCACCATTTTCAGTCCAAACATTTAGATCAAAGCACTGTTTGGCTTGGTGATAATCCTTGCTCCTCTTGTATGCTGGATTTGACTTTTGAGCACTGTGGTCAAACCTGCACCACTTATTGCCAACAATTTTAGAGTTTTCATTTTTCGATTTTTGTAATTTTTCATTGCGATTGGATGATCGATCTGATGAGCTTTTATTATCTTTTTGAACATTTTTCTCATTTTTAATTTTTTGTTTCTGTTCCACTTTCTTCTTCAAAGGTTTTTGCTTAGAGCATTCTCCCTTTTCAGTAGATTGCAGAACAGTTTTCTGAAAATTTTCTTTTAATTTCAAAAACAATTTTTGTTTTTCAATTTTTCCATTTTCAACATCAGATTTCTCATCACAATCTTCAACTTTGACATTGTCAAAGTTTGTGACATCGTCACTTATTGGAACAAAATTGATCGGTTTTGGACATGGATAATCTGGTGTTGATGACAAGGTCTCAAAACCTTTCAATTTCTCTTCAAGCTCTTTAATTTTAATTCGAGCTTTTTCAGCTTCTTTTTCAAGTCGAATAATCGTCTGAAGATGAGAATTTATTACTTTTTGTTTTTCAATGTTATTCTTGCTAAAAACAGATCTCCCATCTTCAAGAATTTTTATTTGACTTTGAAATTCTTTTTCAATTTTTGATTATTCATTTTCAAAACGTTTAATTTTATCTTCAAAAATTTTTCCATTTTCTTTCAACTTCTTGTTTTCTGATGTCAAACTGTTCAAGTCATTTAACAGTTTAACATTTTCAGATTTTTGCTTCTCACAAATTTCCTGCAAAATAAGAATCTGTTTAACATCAGCTTGCTTCTCATCCTTCAACTTGTTGACTTCCAATGTCAAACTTTCCGCATCTTTCAAGAGTTTGCTATTGTCAGCTTCAAGTTTATCACATTTAGAACACACTGATGCAGATCTTGAAGATTCATTCTTCACAGATTCTTCAGTCTTTGAGATTTCCTTTTTCTCTATCTTGTATGTTCCTGCACAAAAAATTTTAACGAAATCAAGAGGATTCATATTCTCATCAATATAACAACCCCTCTTCATATCGTATATCAGATTACTTTTTGCAGCAAGACATACATTAACTCTTCTTTTCATTTCAAGAATCACATCTAAATCCATTTTCATTAACATATTTTTTGTTTCATTTATCAATTCTTTCTTTTTATTGTCACTTTCATACTCAAAATCTTTAAGTTTGTTGATGAACTCGTTTAGATACAGCTTTGAAAAACTAGAATCTTTCTTTAGGTTTTTCAAACATTCATCCCATTCAATAGGTAATGCATCAGCAAACTTTGATACTATTTCAGCTTCTGATATCACTATATTGTTTTCTTTCAAATGGTCAATCAAACAATCAAATCTCTTCTCCAAATCATTTAATTTCTCATCTTTCTTACACAGAAAACATTCGAACCGGTTAACCCAAACATTCTTGGACAAACCTTGATAATGACTACTGAAATACCCTCGATACCAATCATTTATCCTTACAAGATCATAATTTTCCTTTTCATCAAACATCACTTCCATTTTTCAAACACAAACTGTTCAAATAATCCGATCAATTAATGAATATGTTTAACGAATGATTGGGCCGAGAATTATGACTTGGGCTGAGATATTTAGCACATGGAACGGATTAAGTCTTGCCAACACAACTCACATGCATAACACACATATCAAGACATGGGCCAACAATAAGAATCAAAACACATGCACACTTTGAACCTTAACTAAACAGTAGGCGACATATATTTTGAACCTATTAATTCACAATTTTTAATAGCTGATTTTACTATGATAATGTCGACAGTCCAAAATCACGTGCAAACCACACAAACCAAATAATATGGGCAGCACATGCAATTATTAAACACACAAATTTCTTGAGCCAAGACTATTTGTCAGATCGCATGCACATGTTACTTCTTTCAACACATTTTGATTGGGCCACAAAATCTCAATGATAGCCAACCAACTAATTCTATTTACTATCCCATTGGGCTGAAAAGTTTGTAGTGGGCTGACAACAATCCAATTAACTGACAACTCGTGAAAGAGCCACAACAATTTACGATAACCACAAGCAACTCAAATGGCCGACACCTTTTAACACTGAATCAATACTATTTGACCGCAACTATAATGGCTGACATATCATATGCAAACTGACACTATGATCACATGAATTTCTTTCCCGAAGAACTGACACCCTCGTTTAATGTTTCACACAAAACGATGAACTTTCAAACGGTACCCACAACTCGATGTACAATCATGGTTGTAGAAATCGCTAGTCGCTAGTCGGTCGGTGAGGTGGGGACTAGCGATTAATCGGGATTAACCGGGGATTAATCGGATATAATCGGGATTAATTGTAATTAATCTAAAATTAATCGAGATTAATCGGTGATTAATCAGGGATTAATCATTGCCTAGTCGGGATTTTTACAACCATGTGTACAATCACGTGAAAACTGAAACACTTTCAAACGGGCACCATGTTTCAAACTGTCATGTCCAATTTCAAACGGTCAAGTGGCAGTTTCAAACGGTCAGGTGGCAGTTTCAAACGGTCAGGTACAGTTTCAAACTGTCATGTGCAATTTCAAACAATAAGGTGACAGTTTCAAACGGTCACAGTCAATTTTCAAACGGTAGGGTCAGGTTACGTTCAAACGGTCACCAACTTTCAAGCCATTTTTACCAGTTTTACTTCGAGTTTTGATCTGATATTCTCAAGGGTTTGTTAAAACACAATTACGCACACATTGTGAAAGTTTTAGCCGATTTTAACCGTGAAAAGTATCAATTTTTTTTAAAGAAGGTGTAGAAAATCAGAATTTGCTAGCGAAAACGAGCTAAACGGTAAGAACTCTTCCTCCTGAGCTCTGATACCACATGTAGGATCGTGAAACGACCTAACGAGTCAATCAGAAGAGTGCTCAGACCGAATCAGAGGCGGAATTCATTGATTCGGTCTTCGTTTAGTTTGTATTTACTAATAAATGTCTTGTTTATTGATCTTGAACACTTTACAGTACAGAGACACCTCGACAGCACCTCGGCGTCGGAATCTAGAATGTTACAAATGATGACAGTTTGAAGCCTATTTATAGGGAGAGACCCCTGATTGTTTGAAGGTGACACACCACTCTTCAAACGGTCACCATTTTCAAACGGTCACCACTCACTCAAACGGTTACAAGACACATTCAAACGGTCAACCTAATTTTGTCTTATATGAAATATACAATTCTGTTTCCATGTGCATGTTGTTTTCACGATGTTGTAGTATGATGATGTCATCCATATGATGTCATCATCAAGCATGATGACACCATGCTTGCTCAGATCCGCAACCAGA
Source organism: Helianthus tuberosus (assembly GCA_030545235.1). Lineage (NCBI taxonomy): Eukaryota > Viridiplantae > Streptophyta > Magnoliopsida > Asterales > Asteraceae > Helianthus > Helianthus tuberosus. Next base: position 163,165,264 of record CM060360.1, read on the forward strand.
CCAAGACTCGATATAAGACGAAGTCGACAGATGTATGCACCAACAATAAGTCCGTATGGGGACTATTAAAATATTATAAGTCCGTATAGGGACCATATTGAAACAATTTGCCCACGAAGGGTCTATAATGAAATGTCATGTCCGCTAAGGGACTATAGTGAAATCTCATGTTCACAAGGGACTATTTCAAAATAGTATATCCCAAAAGGGATTTTAATAAAATAACATGTCCATAAAAGGACTATATAGAAGAGATAGGTCCTTATAGGGACTTTGAAGCAATACCTGTCCAAACAGGGACGAAAGGGAAAATATAAGTCCGTTTAGGGACTATAAGATATGTCAACATTAGGGTAATAGTAAAACGATATGTCCTCGAAAGGACTATGATGAATTATTATGTCCGTGAAAGGACTATAATGAAGTATAATGTCCATGAAAGGACTATTTTGAAGTATGATGTCCATGGAAGGACTATATTGAAATATCAAGTCCACGAAGGGACTATTTAAAATAGTGTATCCACAAAAGGGATTTAAATAAAATCACATGCCCATGAAAGGACTATATTAAAATAGCATGCCCACCGTGGGACTTTATTGAAATATAATGTCCACGAAGGGACTATATTGGAACATAATGTCCACCAAGGGAATATATAGAAGAGATTGGTCCTTATAGGGACTTAAAAGACAAAGAATATTATGGAAGAAGGATTCTCTAATGCCTTCCTTGCTTTATTTTGATTGTTTCTCTTCTTTGTTTACCGTATATGGTAGGGATACTCAAGACATCAGTGAATAAAGTAAACATTTCAAATCAGGATCCATTGCAGAAGTAGAATCCAAGGATTCAATGGTTAAGGAAATGACATGGATCACGGATTAGGTTTTGACTGGTATAGTCTAAGCCTGGAATCCAAAACTTGGAGGTAGGAAATAGGGATTAATAGCATCCACATGTATCATCTTCAATATGGGAGCCTAAGGGATCTCCTGGTATAGACTCCACTGGTACAGACTTTGAGATTTGAGCCTCAGGGACCTCCGGTATGGACTTCGTAGTCTGTTTAAAAAAAATTCAATGGGTTTGGTTTTGGGAATAGGTCCATAAAGGTCATTCCTTCAACCGGTCGCACACTTATCCTAGCCGTGGTATGAAGCTTAACATTTCTTGGCTTTGGGCGGGAAGAGTCTCCATCAACGGCTTCTTTTCTTGGCGGCATATTTAAAACAAATAAAATCAAAAACAATGTTTACTTAATAGGGATGAGAGCATTCCTATGTTAAGTCTAGACTCAGAAGGTCTAAGGAATATGCTATTGTGTCATTTGAGATTAAACACTAAAGGCTAGAGTTTAATTCACTCAAACGTTGGCTCTGATACCAACCTGTCACGCCCCGATATTTACAGCTCAGCCCGGTGGACCCGGTGGGGAGTATCATGACGTAAGATTGATATCGTCATAGTCAAACATACACAGAATAGCACAGCGGAAGTCTTGGAATTGAAAATATTATTACAAACCCAAATGTCTGAAAATATCGAAAGGATAATTACATATGAGCTTGCAACATTAAATCCACAGGCGGATCTATATAAAATGTACAAAATGAAGTTTAGCAGACTTTAGGGCGTCCAAAGGATTTGCAAGATCCTTTATTAACACCAAGCAGCTCCCAGCTTATTTGCGTATAGTACCTGTCACTTAGTCTTTTGAAAATACGTCAGTTTACACTGGTAAATACAATTAACCGACACATTTGAAAATGTTTATGAAAATGGGTTTAGGTACACAAGGCACGGAAATATTTTTATGAAAATTTATTTAAATGCACAAGGCACAAATATTTTTTATAACTTGGGACAATTATATTAATAACAATCTTGTATCAGATTTACATGTTTGTCCAACATTTAGGGCCGGTATAAATAAACCGAACAAGATTAAACAACACACCATGAATATAAACTCACGGCGGGTTATCCCCAGCAAATGAGTATATCTTCTACATACGCAACTGACAGGTGTATGCCTACACCCCGTGCTTAAGTCGTGGCCATTTACGCTTTTTAAATGAGCCAAGGATATCCAGGACACGGTCGTTAACCCCCCCAATGTTATATGTTATCAAGCAGTACTGATTAAAACGGGATTATACAATTTAATCATATCCGATTAAAAAGGTTTCTACACCCAACCAAGCGGTAATAATTTACCGTATCCCAAGCCCGTATAAGGGAAAATAAGTTAAAAGTATTTACCTGAGCTACTCCTCGATTTACAGCAAGATTTATATAACTCAGCCGTATCCAATCTAATTAAATGCAGATAGCTTTTACCGGGAGACTCTTGTCTGGAATGATGGTAATATATATAACCAATTTAGAATGTTAACGGGTCTTATTTAGGTTATAGACCTAGACCGGCTAACTTAAAGTATTAGAAACGGTATGATACGCTAGATTAAGCGATGACCGGAATAAAATGTAATTTAGACCCAACAAGTATGAATACTTGTATAATATGGGTAAACTAAATACATTCTGGAATTTGAAGTTAAAATGATAAGGTTTGACCCGTTTCGGCTAATTTATGCAAACTAGTTACATAAACCGTACCGAACGCGTATATGCATAACGTGTAACCGGATGAGTCATGTACAAGTTCCATAAGTTATTATGCTTTAAATATGTTATGATATCAGTAGGATATCAACAATTATGCCGAAAAAGATTTTAAAACCAAATTAAGTCCCCGTAAGGGCATTTTAGTCATTTTAGAATTTATAAGAGAGGTTTAAACACAAACTGATATTCTGGTCTAATAACAATCTGTAAAAATATTTATTTTATAAGGTTATATCAGTAGGATATCATACATATGTGTGGTTTACCATTTATGGCCAAACTATGCACCGTAGGGGCATTTTGGTCATTTCACATATGTTTTTTAAAGGCAAAATTGGAAGTCTGAGTTCACAACTTGTACTTAAAGTAGTAATATTAAAGTTTATTTCTAAAATCATTAGGTAACAAGTCTTAGGTGTTAAATATGGTTTTAAACCATACTATGCACCTAATTAGCGTAAAAGTCGACAATTGACGATATATGCGATGTTTATGAAATTCTGAGATTTTCATCAGCCTTGAAGGTTTAAAATATTTTATTTAGCATATAACATAAGTAGGAAAGGTTTGGTATGTTAATGATATGTAAATCTCATTTTATTAATGAAAAGGGCATTATCGTCAATTACCGAATTCATACGAGAACTCTATGTTATGGTCAGTATAAAATCTAACCAAAAATTCCAAAAATCCCTAAAAATTATATCATAACAGTAGGCAATGAGTTTGGTGCCAAAAATTGGGTTTAAATATGATTTATGCTAAAAAGCGTAGTTTAATTAATAAAAAAGTTATGTTTTACGATATTGTGCATAACTTTAGTTTGAGACCATAAATTGATGTCAAATTTATTTGTAATACTTATATACCAGTAATAAAGCTTTTTGTCCTCTCGCATTTTCAAAAATCTCGTTTTTATAACATAAGGGCATAATAGTAAATTTTTAAGCAAATAACGGAACATGCAAATGAACTAGGATTTCTATGGGACCATGAAGTATAACCTCAGAGGGTTATACTAACATATAATAAGGTCACAAAGGAACCCTAAGGCATAAAGATACTAAGCTAATTAGGGCCAGAACCGGAAGTCAAAGCAAAAGTCTACTTTTGCGACTTTCGGTTGCGAACCGAGCCTAAACTAAGAATTGTAGGGTTGAACATGCCTAGAGATGTTCAATTTATATTTACCAAGTTATTAAAGTGATAAAACTGATTTTATAGCTTCTACATTATCAGTTATAAATTTTATTTAAAAACTGTCCCGTTTGACTTTTATTTTGATTACTTTGACCCGACAATTGATAAGCAAACGTGATTCTTAGGAGGTGCCCTTTTGAGGGTTTAATACCTACCTAATTACGATCACGTAGCCATCTTCGTTGCGAACAATGGCTCGACCATTCACGGTCTAACTAAAAGTCAAAGCGTTTATCATAAACGCTTGACTTTTTGGCTTTAAAAGCCAAATAAAATAAAGTAGTCACGAAATGACACTTACTAATGGTCCTATGGACTGAATAGAACTCAAAAGAGGTTCCAAAATGTTCAGGATCCTCTATGATTGAGAGAGATAGCAGATTGAAATGATATGCAAGTTGAGAATGAGAAATCTTGGCCTATTTATAGATTTTGGGGGCGTTGTTGATGATTGACATGTGTCTAGGATCAATTGAGATTAATACAAGTGTAATACCAGATGTTTAATTCAGTGTACAAGTCCATAATTTCATTAAAAATGGTTTAGAGATGGTAGAAGTGGGCTGCAACGAAGAACCTGCAGCTGGAAGTAACATTCTGTCAAAATTAAGCCGTCGCGTCGCGCGACGGCATATGATGATCATGGTCGCGCAGCGCGACCCTATGGGTTACCAGCAAACAAGTTTCTAACTTGTCATGATTAGTCCCTGCAACTTTATAAGCTTAATAACTTTCATTTTAGGCACAATGGGCCCTTGTAGTTAGTTTGTAAATGATCTAGGGAGTATAAACAAACATCGTTAGGTCCGGTTTCGTTAGACGATTACCGAAAACACTAGTTTCTCCCTGTTGACGCTTATAACCCTTTAATTTGCGAACTTGTGCGTTTTAACGCGAAATGGCATAAAAGCCTTTCAAGATCAATAATAAGCATTCCCAAGAGTATGATGGGATATTACGACACTCTAGTTTACTCCAGTTCACTTAAATGGTCGTTCAAAGGTGTAGTTTTATAGTTTGACGCTTTTGGCCCCTTTAATGCATAACTTGCGCGCATTATCATTTTATCGCGTCAAAGCCCTATGTTATCCATATTAGGCATTCTCGAGAGTAATATTGAACATTACGATGCTTCGAGTTTGTTAAAAGGTCACTCAGAGGTTAATTTGAACATGTTGACGCTTTTAACCCATTTTCTTGATATTTGCAATTTAAATTGTTTATTTGCATCGAAACTCCACGAAATCATTATCCGACAATCGTGAGAGTATAAAAAGATTCTACAAAACCTCGGGATCGTTAAAAGGTCATTCGGAGGTAAGAATTAACATGTTGACAATTTTAACCCCTGTGGTTTGTAAATTTTTGGTTTTAAGCACAAACGGCTTCTTGTGTCCGACAAATTATTCAATAAATAATACGAACATCATATGAGGTCAATACGAGGCACAAGTTTGGCATGTTGACATTTTTGGTCCTTCCAAAATCATAGTTTTCGTTTTTGTTGAAATTAGTCCTTCATAGTCAACGTTTGACTTTATTAGGGTTTATTACACGTGTCAACACATCATTTGACACATTTTTTTACGAGGTGTTACAAAAGCCAGCAGCGGAGGAATTGGTGGCGTGAAACGCGAAGGCATGTCCTGCTGCACACAGTCGGAGCAAGGTGGCAGAGCTGTGTCCGCTGGCGCAAGATAGCATAGCCATTCCGGCCGCACACGCTGGTCGTCAATACAGCGCATGAGAAGTGTCCGCCATTGATGGGGGGTTTTTGTCGTGCGCATCGTGGTAGAGAGTTGCCTGTTGTAGGTGCTTGCGGTGGAAGCGTAGGTTGAGCAAAGATGGAGGGTTACCTGTATTGGTTATATGGGCATGGCCACAAAATATTGTGTAAAGATGGGGACATCTAGTACACCCTTTATCTGTTGATGTCAGGGTCGTCCCCCAAATTTTAAGTACTGGTTACACTAATGTAAATGATCCGATGCTATTTGATAAAATTGCATGCCCATATATTAGTTAAATGAATATATGCCACATTTATTGTTTAAAAGTCATGCAACAGTGTTTGTACGGTACCACAAATATGCAAAAGAAAAGGTGTTAAAGTCATAAATTGACTTGTATTGGGACCATTCATGTAAAATATTATGAGCGCAAGTTTAAAAAGTATACATGTGAATCCAAAAGAAAATGAGTTCAGAGTTCAGACACTTACCCCTTTTAATCCTCCACATTTTTTAAAACTAGAGAGCATTCTTAGCTTTATCATAAAAATTGACGTATACGACGCCAGGTCATACAGTTTAGTGATGCATCGTTAGGGGTGGGATTCTATCTCGTGTTGAGGCCATCACGCCACGGCGGAGAAAGCTCAACTCCAGTGCAAGGTAGAGCGGAGTGAGTGTCCGACATGAACAGTAGGCGGCTTAGCCAACAACATTCAAGTGTCACGAGACGAGGGTGGCGCAACGGTGATGGCGTGACCAAAATCGTCCGCCTAAGGAAATTCTGTGCGCCCAAAGGGCGATTGGGTATCTAAACTGCTCCGCCAGATATGGCGTGACTTAGGACGATGTCCACCGGTTGATGGCGTCAGTAAGGACGGGTCCGCCGGACATGGCGTGAGTGGATAAAACGTCCGCCGAGCGGCGGGGTGGGTAAAAAACTTTTGCTGGGATTTAGCGGGTTGAAGAAAATCATTAGCCGGAGGTGGAGGGATGTATAAGAACTTCCGCCTGTTGTGTCGAGGTAAATAAAAGTGTTCACCGGAAACGGGGTGGTGTGGCGTGCGATAGACGATTGATCGGGTACAAAGTAGAAAAGTAATATGTCCAGAGCATTAACTAATGATAGATGGCGCGTCTTAGGACGATGCCCGCCGATTGATGGCGACAAAACAGGCATACGACAAAAAGATTGTGCGTCACGACGACTCTCTAACAAGAAGATGGTGCGTCACAGTGGCTCTCCGACAATGGAGCAGCACAATAGAGAAGAAGATGGTGCATCAAAGGGGCTTTCCCGACGATGAGATGACGCGCAACACAAAGGAAGTAGGCACGTCACCGTGGCTCTCTGGCGACGAGACCGCCGGGGCAGCCGTGATATCATCCCATAAGAAATTATGGTATCTGTTAAATTTGGAGATTTGTGTATAGTGCTTCATGCTTAAAAACACGTACCAAATTCAAGCATATATTTTAAAATTGTGATGCATATCAGTTATGACGGGGTGTAGATCTAGAAGTTTGTGTAGGGAAGAAAGAGATGTGACCTATACGGTCCCACGGATGGCGCAAATGTAAAACAGTGAACCCGAGCGGGTCGGCACTTCTACGGTGATGAATACGGACATGGTCACACCTCGTCTTCTCCGTCTCGTCCTAGACCTGTAAACAAGAAGAAAAGAGGAAAACGGGGATGTAGAGACGGCCGGTAGAGGAAGAATCCCCTATTTCCAGCTACAAAAGTGTTTGCCCCATATCTCATTCCCTAATAAGGAGGTGGAGACCTCCTTATATAGGAGATATGGGAAACCCTAACCTCAATGGGCCAGGCCCAGTTAGGGGTTGTCTCTACAAGCCCACAGTCTAGTGTAGTATAAACTACAACGCGCTAGGCTTCGCGGGTTAGTACGCAATAATAATAAACATTAACATAAAAGGCCATAAGTAACGTGTAACCATTTGGGCCGGGTCAAGTAACTTACCTCGTCAGTAAGCAACAATGCATGAATGATGTATGTGGCTAATGTGATGCAACGGGGATGACAAGGAGAATGGATTGCTTTTGTGGTCCTTTACTTAGTCGGGTGTAATGAATTTTCTTGAATATGATTATTTTAATAATAATACTTAGCATATGTTGGTTACAAGTGTTAAATGTAAAAGACGGTTTTGACAACTTTATAAGAGAAGTTGGTTCAACTAAATTTGAACTTAACTATCAATGACACTCGCGCGCGTTACAACGCGGATACATCGCAAACATCAAATGGATTAGTCCAAATATTATGTACATAAAAGTATGCACGTAAAAAATGTTTTTTTAAACAAAAACGTATTAATTTGATCTGACTCATTTTCATAAAAAAAATTACGTCGAATAGAGCAAATCGAATTCATACCGACACGTGTATAAAAATATGCATATAAAAAATAGTTTTTTTTTTAGTATAGGGGTAAACTTGAAACAAATTATGTTTAGTAAAATTTTTAATAGGTTAAACACGTTTGTAAAATCATGCCAAGTAGCTCCAATGCCACACCACCAACAAGAGAAGAGCTCGTAAAATAAACTAAATAAAAAAAAATAACTTCGAACGAAAAACATACGTAAAATCGTTGAATCACGCACACCCGTTGCGGTGTGCTAATGCGAAAAATTAGACTGAAACGTAAAACGTAGAAAGAAAAAATTACGTCGATTTAGGACCCGCGCATTGGAAACGAAACGGGGAATAATAGACGTGCTGCGACAGGCCTTTTAAATGGGAAAACAGATAAAAAAACGTTGAACCACACACACGTTGCAGTGTGTTGACTCACAAAATTTTGAAAAAAAAAATAAAACGAAAAACTTGCGAAAGATAAAAAGTATAGGAGACCAAAGATGAAAATAAAAAAGTATTGGGGATAAATTGCAAAACATGAAAGTCTTTGGGTTAAAAATAAAAAAAAATCAAAAAGGTTAAAATGAAAAGATAAAAACCTTTGGATGAAAAATGAAAAATCAAAAAAAAAAAAATTGAAACACTCCCCATACATATGATACAACAACATAATGCAATAAAGTGTTGCTTATTTATATTATGAAAATAGTTAAAACAAAGATAAATAAAACAAAAGATGTTTTACAAATTATATCAATTTTAGAGTAAATTTTTGTTAAAAAGTGATGTAATTTGACAAAAGTCAAAGTTAGTCAAACAAGAGCATAATGAACTCTTTGGTTGTTCACTCACTAAGGGATAAAACTGGAGGATGGAGAGCTCATTTGTGTCTAAGACTATTCGTAGTGGGGGATTGTTTGGACGTTTTTTTACCCCAAAATACCCCACCACGCCCAAGTACACCGCCACCGGGGCGTTTTCCTTCAAGAAGTTAGGTGGGCGTATCATTTAAAATGCCCAGGCACTTTTGCTTTGCCTAATAGGAAATTTCCAAGTATTCCATGTAATATTTTTTGTTTTACTTTCCTAATAAAGATAATAATTGAGTAATCATTGTTGGAGTATTATGAGGCATTATACTACTACACCTTTTTTTAACTTCAAGCTATATAATGCCCCTTTGCTGACGAGGACGCCACATATCGGATAATGCCAATAGAAAGACTTGAACTTCAAACCCCACTATACATGGTCTAAAGCTTAAAATTGTTATGTGTATGTTTTCCAAAGAGCCAAGAGCCCAAAACATAAATCTAGAGATAAAGTTATGTGGGTTGATTTTGGAGATGATTTGGTATGTTTTACATGTAACTTTTAGAAGATTTTAGCTTTAAGTTTTTAAGAAAAACTCCTACTCAATAAAAAAGCTTTGTTTGGTTAAAGGAGTTTGAAACTTTTAGGTTAGGAGCTTGAATCTTTTGGTTGAACGCTCCTACTTGTAGCGTTTAGAGTAAGCTTTTAGGGAAAAATGACTATTTTTACCTCTAAAGATAATGAACTTTTTAATGCACCAACTTTTTTTTTTTTAAAGATAACGAAAAATCGAATTCTTAGTTATCTTTTAAACAAATTCTTTGATTATATATACATGATCTTCGTATGCTGTTGTTCCCATACGTTCTTCTTCGATCGTCCCCTTCATCACCGATTTTCTAGTACGTTATCTCTTCCCTTACACGTGAAAATTTTGACTTTATCGATTACTGAAACTTGTTGTGTGTATAAAGAATATCTTGATGATCAATATACAATGATTATTTGATTAGTTTCTATCCACACCATTTCATATATATTGCATAAAGTGACTTTCAATTAATTGTTTGATTTGCTTTTAATTCATCTTTAGTTTATTAGTAATAATATAATTAAACACAATATGACATATCTGGATTAGATTGTTTGAAATTAATTTAGCTATTATATTAAATTGTAAACAATATTCAAGTTGCTAGATGGACTCTAAAAAAAGAGAAAAGGAAAAGAGAAAGTTGGACAAAAGAAATATTTAGTTATGTCCATTTTGATCATTTTATATATTTTATTAAAAACTCCAACTACTCTGCCAAATACCTAAATATATCTAAAAAGCTACAGCTAGCAGCTTTCAGCCACCAGCTACTTTTACCAAACATTCGCATCTAACAAGGTTTAAAGAATCACTATGTTGAATTTGTAAGCAACACTTTAAGAAAAATCCAAGAAATTTGTGGTAAATGCTCAACTCCATTCGAAACCATATTTTTGTGTGCATCCTTAAACATGCATTTAATTTTGGTATAAGTTAATTCATATGACAAGTTAGTAATAATCAGGGATAGTAAGTTGATACATTTTCAAGCGTTACCCATTTTCGATTTAGAATGTTTGAATTAAGAAATAAGGATTTTGGTAAAATTGACCTTTAATCCATTCAAGTGGTCCAATTTTAAGTTGATTGGTGTTAAATTGTGACAACCGTCACTTTTCCGTACATTTCGTACACTAATTGAACAATAATTTGTGCTTTAATAACTGTGCATGATCTACTTTACAAGACAAATGAATTTTTTTATTACTGTTATATACATACAATGGCATTTCATGTTGCAAAACTTTTATCGTTGCTACATGCAACACGAGATAGTTCAAATGATACACAAAACAGAATAGCACCAATACCAGACAAACTAAAATGCTGACGAAGTTCAGTACATAGACAGACAATATTTTGAGGCCCAGTATGAGCCAAAGACGATGTATTACACTAGTATGGAGTGTAGGGAAGTAAGGACCATAAAACTACGTCACTGGGTGATAGTTTAAGTGCCGAAAAGTGCCTAAAACCCACTCAAAGTGCAGAACTCTGCATTAATCATCAAAATTCAGCATTTTAACATGCTAGTAATGTGAAAAAATATGGCAAAATGGTCCTGTATGCTTTCCTAAGTGTCAGAAATTAAAAGTGTCACAAAAAGTTACATAAAAGACACTAAACGGAATAACTTAGCACTTTAACGAACCAGTATCTAACCGAACAACCGGACATTACCCGGAACACCAAAATATTGCTAGAAGCATTGTTTTATTATTTTTGAACTAGTTATGATCCCCGAACACCTCAACACTCACTAAAATACCTAGTAACTAACTAAACTAACTATACACTTGTATTTGGATTGCAAGTAACTAATTGATTGGAATTTACAATTAGACCCCCTCCCCCATATATAAGTGGACGGTCACTTAGTGACCCCACCAAGATCACCACAATCTTTACAAGATCTCCCATAATCTTATGTGATCTTGCTTAATCTTTCCAAGATATTGTGTCTTGTACTTAACAAGCACATGAACCATGGGATAAAAGAATTGAATGGGTTATAAGAACACATGAACCCTTACACTATACTTCACACCACAACTCCTCCCTCTTCTCCCTCAAGGCTACGGCCCAACTCCCCTCTACACACCACCATTATTTTCATTCCAAGAACATCCATTTCCAAGTGTACACAGGTGTAAGGTGCAAGATTAGGAGGTTTGGTGGTCTCGGATCTTCAAGGACCTCTCTCGTTTGCTTTTATCCACTCCATATTCATCAAGAGTTCTTCCCTAGCTTAAAGCTAGTAGTAAGATCCTTGTAACTCTTGTTTACTTCTATTTTAGTTGGTTAAAAGTTGTAGTATGATGATTAACACAAGAACACTAAAAGACATACACTTGAAACTTTAACATAAAGCTAGAAATATGATGAAATCTTGTTGAAATGAGGTTGTTTAGTATATGTATGATGATTGCTTGTTGATTACTACAGATATTGATGTTGATCACTACATGGAGCTTGCTAGATTGTGATTAAACACATGATCTAGCAAGTTAGAGGATGATTATGTGATTAACACAAGAAGATCATCCTCATACATAGACATGAACTTGAGAACAAAATGATTTCTTGAAAAGTAATAAACAAAGTGAGTTAGTAAACTTGTAGATCCAAGACTTATGAATGATTTTCCAAGAAAACCAAGTTCAAAATATGATTCTTGAAAGATCATGGTTTTTACTAAACTTACAATATTTTTGGTGATGAAATAAGTGTAAAAACACTAGAGAAACAAGAAGGTTAATAAAGAGACGTTTTTGTGAAATATGTTTACAAGTTGTAAACATCTAAAACTTTCAAGAATGAGATTTATCAAGAAGTAAATATATTTTGGAGGGTAACTAAGTCCACTAAAAACATTACCAAGTTACTACACATTTTTGTGAAAGATCAAGTTCATGTTGATATGAAAAGTGTATAGTTTTTGCCCATGGTAAGTGCAAGATGTTTAGGGTTTGATTGTTGATCATTGTGTGTTAATTTTTGAAAAGAAAATAATATGCTAAATAGCATAGACACCTCCATTTACAAAGGAAACTATGGCAAAATTTTCTAAAAATTCAAACACTTAGAAAATATTTTCTAAACAAGTGTTTACAAGTATGTTTTAAACCATGTTTTTCAATATAAGCTTTGCCATAAATTTTGATACAAAAATATAAGGATTGGAGGTTGGTTTTTGCAAATAAAAATGGATAAATATATATTTAGAATATATATTTTATACTAAAGACACTTGTGTGAATAGTTGTATACCTTGTGGGATAGTTATATTATTTTAAGGTAAAATAATGTAACTTACAAATACCAAGAATCTACAATACAAAAATAATACCAAAAATCACAAGGAATAAATATATAAGTTACACACTAAATATTGTGGAATCGAACGCAAGAGCGTAACTTATGAAATATTCCGGAGAATACCATTACAAATATATTTTTGGTAAACATTGTTTTGGATACAAAAGAGATGAAAGTATAATTTTATTATTATTACAAAGTGTATCATATTTTCGACAAGTAGAAAATATAATATTTTGGGAAACTACAAATACGAGAATACAAATACACATGTATGAAAGACTCCCATCCTTGGGAAGGAAATACGAAAATAAATACTTGAGAAGTATTATAACTTTGGAATAATATTAGAGACATAAAAGAAACGTAACTCAAAACATGAATACTAAGACCATGTGTAATGGTAAATCAAAATAATGCCCCCACCATGGGGCATTATTCGACACGTGTCATCCCTGTCAGCATGGGGCATTATTGCAAAAGTGGTGTAGTGGGGCATTATTCCAATAACGCCCAAGCAATCATTTCACAATTTTTTTTTAATATAAAACATAAAAATCTTCATTAATTTAAAATAAAAATTACACTACTTGAAATAAAAAAAAACCGAAAAAAACAGAAAATAAAAAAAAACCGAAAAAAAATAAAGTTAAAAAAAAAAAGATGATCTAGAGTCCATATTTTTCTCGAATTTTTTGGCGACACATTTGCGCAAGGATCAACGCATCGCCTTGGAGGTGGTCGATAGGTTTGGACAAAAACTCAATGTCTTTTTGCATTTGCCTCGCCTCTTGCATCTCGTTAAACTTTTTGGTTTCGGCCACTCGTTCTTTCATAATCTCATAACGTTGGTGGCCAAGGTCGCGAATGTATTGGAGACGACGGTTCATCTCCTCGAAATCTTCCTTTAACTCGAGATCGGAAGACGACTCGACCGTTTTTTTCCCGATTCGCTTATCCTTTCTTCTACCGGGCGGTCGGGTCAACTCTTCTTCAAATTCCTCGTCAACGTCCACCACCTCATTTAGATCGACATTGCGGGCATCCGATGTCGGTGTTTCAGGGTCAACAGAGGATGATGTTTTTGACCTTTTAGCTCGACGTCTACTACTAGACGTCATTGGATTAACTAGCGCCCACTTTGGACTTTTTCGTAGTAGATCCCAACACTTATAGTACGGGAAAGGGCTTTTCGTTCTCTCGAACTCGTCCAAAGTCTTCGTTAAAACCCCGACGTCAGCTTCACCGCTCCCGCGATTATCGAAGTTACGTTGGTACACTTCTTGGAACGCATGACACTTGTTGTTGATGTCGGTCCATTTGCTAGAAATGGAATCTTTGTCCCGATGTTCGCCTTGACCCCACGTGCTAAAAAAGAGTGCACGAACCATATCCCAAAAAACGGGGCCCGTTTGAAAGTTTGCTACAAATTTAAAAAATAAAAGTAAAAATATAAGTTGTATGTTAAAAATAAAAGTAAAAATATAAGTAAAAAATAAGTAAAAAAAATATAAAAGTTACCAGTTTCATGGTCCTCCGAAATGTCGAGCCACGCCCGAGTCAACGTGAATTCCTCATCCTTCGTCCATTTAATGGTAGTTTTTGTACGTCGAGGTTCGTCCTTTTCCTTCTTCTTATGCGACCTTCTGCCGCGTTTCGATTTCTCTTGCACCGGTTCGGGTTGCGTCTCCGGCACGACATCGACATCGGGTTCGGGTTCGGCTTGTTGTTGTGACGGTTGCGACCCGCCGGCTTGACCATAGCCGAAGGGGGGAGGCACGAACGGAGTGGCGCCACTCAAGTAAGCCGCGTACATTAAAAAGCTCGGGTCCATGTCTTGAAGGTTATACGGGTGTTGCGGTTGGGTTGTGTTCGGGTTCGTGGGTCTTACGGGGACACCAAAAGGGGGTCAGAATGGATGCATGATTGTATAAAATATAAAAGAAGTAGGAGAGAAAGTAAGAGTTTTTTTTATAAAAAATAGGAGAAAGTGGGTTGATATATATATAGTGGGTAAATTTTGGATTAAAAAAAAATATTTAAACAATTGACCGTTGTCAAACGGTCATCTCTTGGCCCAAAGCAATATTCAGCGTTTTTTTTTAAAACGCCATGTTCATTTTTTTTCAAAAATAACGCCTCATAACGCCTACCGTAATGGGGGGGGGGCGTTTCGGGGCGTTTTTTTTCAATTTTTTTTAAAAATACCGCCCCACTACGGGTGGTCTAAGGCAAGGCACGGCCTGCTCGCCTAATAGACCCTAGCACATTGTAGGTAATCGTGTTTGCTGACGAGATTTGAGTTACGAGTACTGAAGACGCAAAATAGTGAGTTCATGCTCCCCCTTTTCTTTAACTGTTTTTGGTTTTATAACTCTCGGGGGTGAAATACATGTTACGAATGCTTAAACAGTATGAAATGCCTATGAAATACTAGATCGTGTGAGCATAAACTAGATACTGAAATGCCATTAAAACATTCATTAGGGACGAGGGTTAGATCTAACGGGTACGGCCGAACCCCACTCATGGTCACAACTAGTACCTAGTAGTGCTTCGGAGTCCCAGTCGAGGTTAATCGACATAGTCGAGGTTAATCGACATAGTCGAGGGTAATCAACACAGTCAAGGTAAATTGACACAGTCGAGGTTAATCGACACAGTCGAGGAAAATCGACAAGGGTATAAGCCATTACGAGTGCTCCCTATGTCCTCACATGCCTTAAAGTCCTGGTAAAACATTCATGTTCATACACGCTTTTCATACATGTTTACAAAGGAGTCTCTCAAAGATTTACAAGAATACAGTACTCACAAACAATACGCATGAACTCGCTTAACTTTTGTTGATGTTTTCCAAAAATTACATGTATTTCAGGTGACAGGATGGATCTTGGGCGCGGGTGTCGTAACTAGAAGTAGACTTCAAGTTTAGATGTCATCCACTTTTGTTGGTTTGTAAGCCTAGGCGAAGGTTGTGTCTTAAAAACTTGAATAACCAGTGTTTGTAATACTCAAATTTTTTGAATGGATGAACATCGTTTTGATCATGTAGTTGTTTATTACGATTGAATGCAATGATATTAAACCAGTCACACATCATACGCTTCCGCAAAAGTCAGGGTGTGACAGTTTGGTATCAGAGCTTCGATTGTAGTGAACTAGGATTCCTTCTCGAGTCTAGACTACAATCACTAGAGTTCCCTCACAAAAACATTTTACAAAAGGGTTTTCATTGCATTCACGTAAGCGTCAAGATCCATGAGTCAAACACTTTTCAAAGAAGAGACAATGCAAGGACATTAATAGGGAATACCCTCAAGATAAGGTGCCAACTAAGGCATAGTCTACACGAGTTAGACTTGCCAAAGACAAAATGACCCCCTAAAAACGAGAGTTATATGTGATATGATGCATCGAAATGCCTGTTTATGCTAAGTAACATATTTGTTTATCAATACATACATACGAATAAGTGTACGAAATAATTATTGACGTGAATATATACATACAAATGAGTGTACGGAATGATTATTGACGTGAATAAGATACTTTCGACTCTGAATCCTTTTACTGTACTTATCCGCACGATGAAGCTATCGACCTCGCATTCATTGCAAAGCTCATGGCTAGAGTGATTACCAAACAAGATTCTGAGCTTGCTTCCGTAGGAGATGGCTGCTCTTGTGACAACTCGAGTTTTCAAGGTCTCTATCCGATCTAACTTCGTATGTACTTGCTTAGTGTGTTTAATAATCATTTGAGGTGCTAAATAAGTGTTATTTGTGATATGTGTATTATGTGTATATATGTTATACATATTGGAATTGTATAATTATTTAAAACATGGAGCTATTGCCTAACACCCCATAGCCGAAAACATCTCCCATACGAAAACACCCCTGGTGAAAACAAGGGGTTTTCGCCAACTGTGAACTAACGAAATCTCTTTGGATTTCGTCGGAGATGTTGGGCCCAAGGTCAAACGCGGCCCAATGGCCTGAACTGTTTGCTTAAACGCGTAGATTATTGTAAAACCCTAGATTTCATACGGCAGTTCCATCCTTTGCAAACTCCTTCTCTTTTGCAAGTCCTTTACCTGCAATCTTACCCCTCTCGATCTAGTGGTTAGTGTACTACCGGTACCTTTTAAATTGTTGCTGAGAATTATTCGATGTTTATTTGATTTAAGTCGCTATTAACTAATTGTTTGGCAATCATGAACAAGCTGTTATCATGTAATGATTAGGATCGTATGATTGGTTGATTTAAAAACCATCTCTTGACTATCTATTAGAAATCTGTATTAACTATTGTTGAGTAAGGTTTAGATCATAACTAGGGTTGATTCTTGATGATGTCAGATTGTTATGATTATTGTTTGCATGTGAAGTCTTGATAATGCAACCAAGTGATAAGGATCACTGCAGAATTGTCGGCCAGTGTGTGTGTATGTTGCATGGGAATTTTCATTGGCATGTGATTGTATTACAACCTATGACTTAATTGATAAAAGCACATGATTAGATTGTTTGACATTGGGTGGTGATGTAGGTGAATTGAATAATATAAAATGATATGGCATGTGATGATGTCAGTAGCCATGTGATTTTGATATGAATATGTAAATATGTCTAAATGGTGATTTGAATGATGAATCTGCTGCATGATGATTGGAACGATGATTCCGATTGTTGATAAGATTGAACAAGCTGGTTGATAAGATTGAGTAAATGTATGTGATGATTAAGATTTGTTATTGTTACGTAACTGATGTTGTTGATTGGTGAATGGACCCGACGAAAACCCCCCACCCAACGAAATCCCCATCTCAGCGAAATCACTTTGGGGATTTCGGCCCAAAGTGATTTCGTCACTCAAAAGGGATTTCGGCCCAAAGAGGGTTTCGGCCCTGTTAATTCAGTTAACTGTTAAACAATAACTCTGTTAATTATAACTCTGTTGGTTTGTAACCTTGTTAAGTATGCAAACTCTGTTAATCATCAAAACCCCTGTTAAACGATTGAACTGTTAACTCTGTTATGTCAGTTAAGTGGTTAACCCTGTTAAGTGTAAACTGTGTTAACTCAGTCAAACATACCAACTCTGTTAAGCATGACAATTAGTTTAGGAACTTGCTTGTAACTTTGAACCTGGTATGATTGGCAAATTGGTTATGTGTTATTTGATGTTAAATGCCAAACCACTCTGTAATACTGATTGTACGCGAAACATTACGAATGTGAACTGATTGAGTATACGTGTACTATAGGACCTGATTGATTAACTGTGAGCATATACTTTAGCATACCGAGCAAACCAAGGTGAGTTCACACTCTTACCAAGGCATGGGATTCCCGGGGCTAGGAATGGGTTTTGAATAATGGGATTGAACAATTACTCATACTTACACTGTTACTAGACTATCTACCATCGTCCTCAGGTTAGGCAGGACACTTACGTAAAACCTACGTAAACTTGTACTTACCACTGTCCTCAGGTTACGAAGGGCACTTACGTAAAACCTACGTAAACTCATACATACTATTGTCTTCGGGTTAAGAAGGACACTTACGTAAAACCTACGTAAACCCCCGCGTACCACTGTCCTCGGGTTGAGAAGGGCACTTACGTAAAGCCTACGTAAACCTCGTACGTACTACTGTTCTCGGGTTAAGAAGAACACTTTTGGTACAACTAGTCTAGTAAATACAAACATGGGAAGCCCCCACTAATAGTAAATACAAACATGAGAAGCCCCCACTAATAGTAAATACAAACATGGGAAGCCCCCACTAATAGTACATACAAACATGGGAAGCCCCCACTAATAGTGCATACAACATGGGAAGCCCCCACCAATTGAACCTACACAATGGCTTAGTTAATAAAGCATAGTTATGCAACAAACTTACTTACTGTGAACTCGCTCAACTAGTTGTTGACTTCCTGTTACATGCCTTGCAGGACCATAGGTACTCTTGGAGCTTGCACGGGAGGCGCGGTCGTTGTGGGCACGGATTGTGGATGTTTTGATGAAAACTTTATGACTCTTTAAACTAAACACTTGTGTTGGATTTTCATACTATGCTTCCGCTACCTATACTATGTTTTTGATTGAACACCAATTGTATTGTGACGGATTACATTCACTTTTACTTATTACTTATATGTTCAATATGATTGGTGGCTTGATCCTGGTCAGTCACGCCTCCAAGCGGTGATACTTCGCGTGTGGATTTTGGGGGTGTGACAGATTGGTATCAGAGCCATTGGTTATAGTGAACTTGGTTTTAATAAGGGAAAAAGTTTTGTTAAAACCAGACTATAACCTGAACAGTGCTCAACGATCCACAACGACGCTTCGCTCCACGTGCAAGACTCAACCCTATAGGTAATATTGTTCATGTTTACATTGCCTACTTGCTAGATTACATAGAACTATGCTCATGGTATGCTTAGATAAACGTAACAACTGTTGGTTGAAACACTTGTGTGCTTACTCTCTTCTGTCATCTCACTTCCGCGAACCTCTCTCACTCATGTTCTCTTTGATATCAAGATCATGAGTGGACGCGTTAACCTAACTCAAGCCCAGTTGGCGGCTTTGATCACTGAACAAGTTACTGCAGTACTCGCAGCTGCCCAGGCAGGAGGTATAACCTGCCATCACCACTTACTCTAGGATCTTTAGATCCTACTCTCGTAAACCAACACTCGTGCTTAAGTATGTTTACTCTTACGCACACGACAGGTCAACACGCTCAGCCACCTGTGTGCACGTTCAAAACTTTCATGGACTGTCGTCCTAGTACTTTTAGTGGCACTGAAAGGGCCGTTGGACTCCTCCACTGGTTCGAGAAGCTCGAATCGGTCTTCGAAATGTGTGAATGCCCTGAGGCTCGTAGGGTGAAGTACGCCACTGGTACTCTCGAAGGCACTGCGCTAACTTGGTGGAACACGCAAGTTCAGATGCTGGGGTTGGCGGCTGCTAATGCCACCCCATGGAATGATTTTAAGGAACTGATCAAACGTGAATGCTGTAGTCGTGATGACATCCATAAGCTGGAAGTGGAGTTCTTTAACCTGAAGATGACGGGGTCAGAGATAGAAGCCTACACGAAACGATCCAACGAACTGGCAGTGTTATGTCCAACTATGGTGGATCCTCCCATCAGACGCATTGAGCTGTACCTCAAAGGCTTAGTACCAGAGATTCAAAGTCATGTGACTTCTGCCAACCTTGCTACCATCCAGGATGTTACTCGTCTTGCTCATCGTCTCACGAACCAGGTAGTGGAACAGAACAGACTGCCTAAGCGTATAAGTGCTACTGCTACTACTACTACTGCTACACCTAGTGACAATAAACAAAAGTGGGATGGAACCTCCAGCAAGGGTTCGACTTCAGTTTAGTCCCAGGCACAGCAGCGAAAGATCGATGACTACCAGAGTCCAGGTCAGCAGTCTTCTGGTAGTCAAGGGCATGGTGGATATCGAGGAAATCACCCAAAGTGCAATAGATGCAACAGACACCACAGTGGTCAGTGCAACAAGGGTCGTTGTCAGAGGTGTCTCAAGATGGGGCATGAAGCCAAGGATTGCAGGAGCTCACGACCTGCGAATCAAATTCCAAACAACAACAACAACAATAATCAGGGCAACGGGAATAACAACGGGGGTAATAACGGCGGCAATGGTGCCAGGGGTCGAGTGTTCGTGATTGGTCAGGGTGATGCTAGGAATGACCCCAACGTTGTGATGGTTTCGACATCGTTATTGGGATGGATTGGTTATCTCAACAGCAAGCAGAGATCCTATGCAAAGAGAAGATCATTCGCATTCCCCGTTCTGGCAAAGAACCTCTCGAAGTTCAAGGCGACAAGAGTGGTGTCGTGAGTGGCATCATCTCCTTCTTGAAGGCACATAAGTGTTTGCGAAAGGGCCACACTGCTATATTAGCACTCGTTACAGATACATCGACGAAAGAGAAGAAGTTAGAGGATATTCCAGTTGTACGCGACTTTCCTCAAGTGTTCCCTGAAGATTTACCTGGGCTACCGCCTCATCGCCAGGTCGAATTTCAAATCGAGCTAGCTCCTGGAGCAGCACCCATAGCTCGAGCACCCTATCGTTTAGCTCCAACCGAACTGGAAGAACTGTCTAAGCAATTGCAAGAACTCTTGGATAAGGGTTTCATACGTCCTAGCTCTTCGCCCTGGGGAGCTCCAGTATTGTTTGTGAAGAAGAAAGACGGTACCTTCCGCATGTGCATAGATTACCGCGAACTGAACAAGGTGACCGTGAAGAATCGCTATCCTCTTCCAAGCATCGACGACTTATTTGACCAGCTGCAAGGGTCGAGCTACTATTCAAATATTGATCTGAGGTCAGGCTACCATCAACTGAGAGTCCGGGACGAGGACGTCTCCAAAACAGCATTCAGAACACGCTACGGCCATTACGAGTTTCTGGTCATGCCATTCGGATTAACAAACGCACCAGCAGTCTTCATGGACCTTATGAACAGGGTATGCAAACCTTATCTTGACAAGTTTGTCATTGTTTTCATCGATGATATCCTGATCTATTCGAAGAGTCAGGAGGAACACGAACAGCATTTACGACTTATTTTGGAACTCCTTCGAACGGAACAACTGTACGCCAAGTTCTCAAAATGCGACTTCTGGCTTCGTGAAGTCCACTTCCTAGGCCACGTGGTAAATAAGGATGGGATTCATGTTGATCCGTCCAAGGTAGATTCGATCAAGAACTGGCCTGCACCTCGCACACCAACCGAAATACGCCAATTCTTGGGTTTGGCGGGTTATTACAGATGGTTCATCAAAGACTTCTCAAAGATTGCGCAGCCGCTTACACTACTGACACAGAAAGGTGTTGCTTACCGTTGGGGTAATACACAGGAAACAGCGTTTCAGCACTTAAAGGATAGACTTTGTAGCGCACTTATCCTCTCATTGCCTGAAGGCACGGATGATTTTGTAGTCTACTGCGACGCATCTATCCAAGGTCTTGGATGTGTGTTGATGCAATGGGATAAAGTCATTGCTTATGCTTCGCGCCAACTTAAGATTCACGAACGGAATTACACTACACATGATTTAGAGTTGGGAGCTGTTGTTTTTGCGCTCAAGATATGGCGACATTACCTGTACGGTACCAAGTGCACCATCTACACCGATCACAGGAGTCTCGAGCATATCTTCAAGCAAAAGGAGTTGAACATGCGACAACGACGATGGGTCGAGCTACTGAACGATTACGAATGTGCTATAAAGTACCGTCCGGGCAAAGCCAATGTGGTGGCCGACGCCCTCAGTCGAAAGGATACTACACCTAGGCGTGTACGAGCGTTGCAACTCACTATTCAGTCTAGTCTTACTTCTCAGATACGAGATGCTCAGGTAGAAGCATTGAAACCAGAAAACGTCAGGGCTGAAGCCCTAAGCGGCTCAAGGCAACGGTTGGAACAAAAGGAAGACGGCGCCTACTACGTGACAGGACGCATCTGGGTCCCACACTATGGAAACTTACGTGAGCTTGTGATGGATGAAGCGCATAAGTCTCGCTACTCGGTACATCCTGGTTCGGATAAGATGTACTACGATCTCAGAACCACATATTGGTGGCCTAGCATGAAAGCTCATATAGCAACTTACGTTAGCAAGTGTTTGACTTGTGCGAGAGTCAAAACGGAATATCAGAAACTATCGGGCCTACTCCAACAACCAGAGATACCACAATGGAAATGGGAGCAAATTTCCATGGATTTTGTTACTGGTTTGCCTAGATCTCAACGTGGTAACGATACTATTTGGGTGATCGTGGACCGACTCACAAAATCTGCACACTTCTTGGCTATCAAGGAAACAGACAAGTTCTCTACTTTAGCAGACGTTTACTTGAAGGAAGTGGTTTCGAGGCACGGGGTGCCCACCTCTATTATTTCCGATCGTGATGCACGTTTCACTTCAGAACTTTGGCAAGCGATGCACAAATCCTTCGGCTCACGATTAGACATGAGCACAGCTTATCACCCGCAAATGGATGGGCAGTCTGAATGCACCATCCAGACTCTTGAAGACATGCTTAGGGCATGTGTGATTGACTTTGGCAACGGCTGGGAAAAGCATCTGCCACTTGTAGAATTTTCGTACAATAACAGCTACCACACTAGCATTAAAGCTGCTCCGTTTGAGGCATTGTACGGGCGTAAATGCAGGTCACCTCTTTGTTGGGCAGAGGTGGGAGATAGTCAGATCACTGGTCCAGAACTTGTGGTAGATACAACAGAACGAATTGCTCAAATACGACAACGAATGGCGGCAGCTCGTGACCGTCAGAAAAGCTACGCCGATAAGGGCAGGAAACCACTCGAGCTCCAGGTTGGGGAGTGGGTACTACTCAAAGTCTCACCCTGGAAGGGTGTTGTTCGTTTTGGAAAACGAGGCAAGCTCAATCCGCGATATGTCGGACCGTTCGAAATTATTGAGAAGATAGGCAGGGTGGCCTACAGACTAAACCTACCAGCTGAACTCAGTGCAGTTCACAACGTTTTCCACGTGTCGAATCTGAAGAAGTGTCTGTCAGATGAGACCCTCATAGTTCCTTTGAAGGAGCTCACTATCGACGATCAGTTGCGATTCGTCAAGGAACCAGTTGAAATCACGGACCGGGATGTTAAGGTCCTCAAGCACACAAGAATACCTCTTGTTCGAGTTCGTTGGAACTCCCGTCGTGGCCCAGAGTTTACCTGGGAACGAGAAGATCAAATGAAACTCAAGTATCCCCAGTTATTCGGAAACAGTGCAACCACTACTGAGGCTGAAGCTACTACAGAATTTCGGGACGAAATTCCAAATCAACGGGGGGATGATGTGACACCCCAGGAAAACCAGTAAACTATTCAACACAACTAGCTTCCTCAGTAACCGCGTGCTAAATTTCGGGACGAAATTTCTTTCAAGTTGGGGATAATGTGACAACTCGAGTTTTCAAGGTCTCTATCCGATCTAACTTCGTATGTACTTGCTTAGTGTGTTTAATAATCATTTGAGGTGCTAAATAAGTGTTATTTGTGATATGTGTATTATGTGTATATATGTTATACATAATGGAATTGTATAATTATTTAAAACATGGAGCTATTGCCTAACACCCCATAGCCGAAAACATCTCCCATACGAAAACACCCCTGGTGAAAACAAGGGGTTTTCGCCAACTGTGAACTAACGAAATCTCTTTGGATTTCGTCGGAGATGTTGGGCCCATGGTCAAACGCGGCCCAATGGCCTAAACTGTTTGCTTAAACGCGTAGATTATTGTAAAACCCTAGATTTCATACGGCAGTTCCATCCTTTGCAAACTCCTTCTCTTTTGCAAATCCTTTACCTGCAATCTTACCCCTCTCGATCTAGTGGTTAGTGTACTACTGGTACCTTTTAAATTGTTGCTGAGAATTATTCGATGTTTATTTGATTTAAGTCGCTATTAACTAATTGTTTGGCAATCATGAACAAGCTGTTATCATGTAATGATTAGGATCGTATGATTGGTTGATTTAAAAACCATCTCTTGACTATCTATTAGAAATCTGTATTAACTATTGTTGAGTAAGGTTTAGATCATAACTAGGGTTGATTCTTGATGATGTCAGATTGTTATGATTATTGTTTGCATGTGAAGTCTTGATAATGCAACTAAGTGATAAGGATCACTGCAGAATTGTCGGCCAGTGTGTGTGTATGTTGCATGGGAATTTTCATTGGCATGTGATTGTATTACAACCTATGACTTAACTGATAAAAGCACATGATTAGATTGTTTGACATTGGGTGGTGATGTAGGTGAATTGAATAATATAAAATGATAAGGCATGTGATGATGTCAGTAGCCATGTGATTTTGATATGAATATGTAAATATGTCTAAATGGTGATTTGAATGATGAATCTGCTGCATGATGATTGGAACGATGATTCCGATTGTTGATAAGATTGAACAAGCTGGTTGATAAGATTGAGTAAATGTATGTGATGATTAAGATTTGTTATTGTTACATAACTGATGTTGTTGATTGGTGAATGGACCCGACGAAAACCCCCCACCCAACGAAATCCCCATCTCAGCGAAATCACTTTGGGGATTTCGGCCCAAAGTGATTTCGTCACTCAAAAGGGATTTCGGCCCAAAGAGGGTTTCGGCCCTGTTAATTCAGTTAACAGTTAAACACTAACTCTGTTAATTATAACTCTGTTAGTTTGTAACCTTGTTAAGTATGCAAACTCTGTTAATCATCAAAACCCCTGTTAAACGATTGAACTGTTAACTCTGTTATGTTAGTTAAGTGGTTAACCCTGTTAAGTGTAAACTGTGTTAACTCAGTCAAACATACTAACTCTGTTAAGCATGACAATTAGTTTAGGAACTTGCTTGTAACTTTGAACCTTGTATGATTGGCAAATTGGTTATGTGTTATTTGATGTTAAATACCAAACCACTCTGTAATACTGATTGTACGCGAAACATTACGAACGTGAACTGATTGAGTATACGTGTACTATAGGACCTGATTGATTAAATGTGAGCATATACTTTAGCATACCGAGCAAACCAAGGTGAGTTCACACTCTTACCAAGGCATGGGATTCCCGGGGCAGGGAATGGGTTTTGAATAATGGGATTGAACAATTACTCGTACTTACACTGCTACTAGACTATCTACCATCATCCTCAGGTTAGGCAGGACACTTACGTAAAACCTACGTAAACTTGTACTTACCACTGTCCTCAGGTTACGAAGGGCACTTACGTAAAACCTATGTAAACTCATACATACTACTGTCTTCGGGTTAAGAAGGACACTTACGTAAAACCTACGTAAACCCCCGCGTACCACTGTCCTCGGGTTGAGAAGGGCACTTACGTAAAGCCTACGTAAACCTCGTACGTACTACTGTTCTCGGGTTAAGAAGAACACTTATGGTACAACTAGTCTAGTAAATACAAACATGGGAAGCCCCCACTAATAGTAAATACAAACATGGGAAGCCCCCACTAATAGTAAATACAAACATGGGAAGCCCCCACTAATAGTACATACAAACATGGGAAGCCCCTACTAATAGTGCATACAACATGGGAAGCCCCCACCAATTGAACCTACACAACGGCTTAGTTAATAACGCATAGTTATGCAACGAACTTACTTACTGTGAACTCGCTCAACTAGTTGTTGACTTCCTGTTACATGCCTTGCAGGACCATAGGTACTCTTGGAGCTTGCACAGGAGGCGCGGTCGTTGTGGGCACGAATTGTGGATGTTTTGATGAAAACTTTATGACTCTTTAAACTAAACACTTGTGTTGGATTTTCATACTATGCTTCCGCTACCTATACTATGTTTTTGATTGAACACCAATTGTATTGTGACGGATTACATTCACTTTTACTTATTACTTATATGTTCAATATGATTGGTGGCTTGATCCTGGTCAGTCACGCCTTCAAGCGGTGATACTCCGCGTGTGGATTTTGGGGGTGTGACAGCTCTTCCCTCTCGATCGTGAAGGTGCCTGACTACGGTGATGATGACGAGGAAAAGGCGGCAACCTTGAACAACTTCTAATCAGCGGGACGAGATCCCTGCGGCTTTTGTGAAGCGAGATTGACGATACACTTGACTAGACAAGGAAGATGAAGTATTCATCTTGAAGGTGCCCCTCCAACTACTAGGAATTCTCTTTATTCCTATTTCATTTAATCATCGTGCCTATTCACGCATAACGACAACGAGTGTTAGCGCGTGGACCACCGCAATGGTCCTTTCCATGATAGAGGTATAAGGACAGTAGTGTCCCCTCCTTGATTGATCATCTGCTTGGATGAGAGAAAATTGGGGTAACTGTGCAAGACAATTTATTATTATGGGGGCCCACGTAATAACAACTTGTAGTGCATGGAAATCCTGGTGGATTCTGCGGGTCAGGTTGATGATCACCATCCCTTCAAAAATAAACTCTAGGTGTTCACACCTTCATATGGTAGAGCAATACCTAGGCCAGTGCTTTAGCACTTTATAAAGTAGGAAACCTGTCTTGCCTACTTTGTGTCTACCCGTGTACGAGACGTTTGAGAAACGATATTTAAGCAAGAAAAGAGGAATAGCATTCAGAAAGATTCAGTGACGTTACACTCTACCACTTATTGAAACTTGTATGACCAGGGTGA
Source organism: Helianthus tuberosus (assembly GCA_030545235.1). NCBI lineage: Eukaryota > Viridiplantae > Streptophyta > Magnoliopsida > Asterales > Asteraceae > Helianthus > Helianthus tuberosus. The sequence goes on from CM060360.1 coordinate 163,192,188, forward strand.
TGTAGCCTCGAATACATTATTACAAACAATAGACCAGGTCACCAAGCCTATGTAAAGGCTCAATAATTGTTTCCTCGCTAGTACATTATTGATTTTATTTGCATATGATATTGGGAGAATACATGATGCTTGTGGTAATATGTGCCTTGTAGACAATTATGGAATGATGTCTAACCTACTCCCTACCATTTTGACAGAAGAGAATGCCACCCAGACGTGACACAAACACCAGTACGTTACCAAGAACAGAAGTTGAGCTTCAAGAACGCATCTCTCAGGCAAGTGCATGACATGAAGCCCTCCGCTCTGAACACAGCGGTGGCACTTCCGGAAATAACCCTTCAACTGGCTGCACCTATAAACAATTCCTGGACTGCAAGCCATTGAATTTTGATGGTACAGGAGGTGCTGTTGCATTTGTTCGTTGGGCAGAAAAGACTGACTCTGTTCTAAGAATGAGTAACTGTTCACCCCAACAGAGAGTTACCTTTATCTCAGGGTTATTTTTAGATGGCGCACTCTCCTGGTGGAACCTTCAGGTTCAGACCCTTGGTGCGGATGCTGCTTATGCACTGAACTGGGACGAGCTCAAGGAAATGATGGAAAAGAAATACTGTTCTAGGGCCGAAATCCAGAAGCTTGAGGTGGAGTTCTGGAATTTGAAAATGGACGGGCCGAAGATTCCTGAATATGTCCAGCGATTTCACGACTTGTCTAGGGTCATCCCCTACTTGGTCAAGCCAGAATTCAAAAGGGTTGAACGATTCATTTGGGGACTTGCACCTCAAATTAGGAGCATGGTTACTACCTCAAAGCCCTCAACCATTGCAGAGGCTATCGATTTGAGTGTCACTCTTACTGAAGAAGCTCTACGCATGGGGAAATTTTCGGAATCTAAGGATAACAAGAAAGAGACTCATGTGGAGTCATCAGCCAACAAGAAAAGGAAGTTTTCAAACCTAAATATAGGCACCCAAGTCAGCTATGGAAACTCTAAAGCAAACAAAAGAAAGGAAGTGAACTCACCGCGTGGCAGGAAAGCTGATGGAGCCAATAATAAGGTTGGTGGCAAAATTTACTTGGGGACTAAGCCGAGGTGCGAGGAATGCAGTTTTTACCATGAAGGTCAATGTCTGAGGCCTAAGTGTGGAAAGGAAGGGCACAGCAAGGATGCCTGTTGGGCGAAGGATCCAAACGGAAGAGGTAATGGTAGAGTACCAGGTTGCTACAGATGTGGTGAAGCAGGGCACTTTAGCAAAGATTGCCCTAGAAAGAACCAATCAAGGAAGGGCCTTCACGACCGGAGCTCGTGAAGCACGCCAGGATCCAGATATGGTTACGGGTACGTCCCCTATTAACCAATCTTATGCATCTATTTTGATTAATACTGGCACCAACTTTAACCTTGCATGCTTAGAACTTAAGAAACTGCTTGGCCTAGTTTCAAGTAGAATAGACGTCTCGTATTCTTTAAAATTTGCATATAGAAGGTTAGTTTAAGCGGACGAAGCGATTAAGGATTATATTTTGGGACTCAGAAGGCCAGAACCTTCTGTTACCATTAACTTGGTAAGTCATGATATGATAGTCAGCATGGATTGGAAATCCAAGTATAGAGCTGAAGTCATTCGATATAAGGAAAATCAGTCACATCCCTCTTGCGAATGATGAAACATTTATAGTACACAACCTTCTTGCAATAGGTGCAAGGGTGCTAGACCCCACAAGGTAGCGGATCTGTGACATCTCTCATTGATCAAAGAGACACAGAAGCGCCTCCGAGTAGACTGCAGAGCCTTTTTAGCTCATATTGCCGATAGGAAGGCCTAGGAGCTGGAGCTAGAAGACAACCCCGTGGTGGAGGAATTCCCAGAAGACCTTCCTGAAGACTTGCCAGGAACACCTCCACAGCAACAAGAGGAGTTTAGGATGAACCTGATGCTAGGAGCGGCACCAGTACCAAATGACGCCATACCGACTAGCTTCATCCGCGAAGCATGAGCCTCCGATATAAATGCAAGAGCCGCTAAACAGAGGAAATTAAGGACATGACATCCTTAGTTAAGGATACAAGGAGAAAGTTGATAGACTCCACTTTGCAATAAATTTCAGAAAATTGAGAATCAGAATCCTTTGCCAAGGATTGATGACATGAACAGATCAATCGTAAGGTTCTAGTTACCACTCAAAGATCGACTTGAGGACATGACGTCCTCAACTGTGAATACAAGAAGGAAATATCCCTAAAACGACCTTTAGGACTCGCTTCGAGCATTACGAGTTCCTTGTCGTACCATTTCGCTTAACACATGCATCGACAATATTCATGGACCTTATGAATCGAACGTGTAAGCCATACCTAGATAGATCATGATTATAATTATTGACTACATTCTTATATGGCCAACAACCAAGGAAGGTCGTGAGCAACAGCTGCAATTTACCTGGCAACTCTTAGAGAAAGAACAGTTATGTGCTATGATGACGTAAAAACGGATCTCGAATTCACGAGGTAAGAACTTTAGGGTACATGGTGGATAAAAACGAGATTCATGCCAACCTTACAATCAAGAACTAAGGAGTTAGAGTTGCAATTATGTGACGCTTCTCGACAAAGTCTCGATTGCGCGTCAATGCAACGAGACCACGACATTGCATACGCGTCACGTTGATGAAAAGATCATGAGAAGAAACCTTGATCTAGATACAGTGATTGCGCATCGCAAATTTGGCGTCATTACCTGTAAGAAAACGCTGCACGACCTATTAATCACAAGGGTTGCAGCACCGTTGATCGTAAGAACTTGAATATTAACGTAGATGGACTGAGCTACTGAACGATGCAGACTGTATGGGCATGTTGCGTGCTTGTGTGATAAACTTTGACGAAAACTTGGAACACTCACTTGACCTTGGTGGAGTTTTTCCTACAACAGTATTTATCACACCGCCGTTTAAATCGCTTCATGTGAAGCTTTAGATGGAACATAATAAGTCGATTCCCGTCGTGTTGAACGAAGACCGGAAATAAACAATCTACTGGCCCGAGTTGGTCCAGGAAAAACTAGAGGCAAGATCGTTCAGATATGTGATCATATCGAGACAGCCCGCGGAATACAGAAAAATTGCGCCGTTGAGCGACAGAAATCATAGAAATTTGAGATAAGAAGTATGACTTTAATGGGAGCCTCACCTAGAGAAGGCGTGGTGTGTTTGGAAAACGTAAAGGTTGGACCCTCAGTGAAGGGATCGGAACCATTGCTCACAAGAAGAAACTTCCAGAAAAAGATCAGTAGTGATCGCGACACATTCCATGTGTCTAGTTCTTTGGAGGAGTCCGACTCAAGGAACAATCGTTGTTCCCACAAATAAGATTCACGTCAATGACAAACGACAAAATTACTAGAGAACCTGTTAAGGTTACGGACCAAGAGTCCACAAAACACAGAAAAGACATAACTGATTTACTTGAGTACGCTAGAATTTATATTATGACCTAGAGTACATGGGAACTTAAAGACAAATCTTGAACATAAGTGACCACATTTGATTCACAACTCCCCTGCGGCATCGCTTGAATTTCGGGACGAAATTCTTTTAACGGAGGGAGTCTGTGATAACCGTCACTTTTCCGTACATTCCGTACAGTAATTTGTGCTTTAATAACTGTGCATGATCTAGTTTACAAGACAAATGAATTTTTTTTATTACTGTTAAATACATACAATGGCATTTCATGTTGCAAGACTTTATCGTTGCTACATGCAACACGAGATAGTTCAAATGATACACAGAACAGAATTGGCACCAATACCAGACAAACTAAAATGCTGACGAAGTTCAGTACATGGACAGATAATATTTTGAGGCCCAGTATGAGCCAAAGACGACGTATTACACTAGTATGGAATGTAGGGAAGTAAGGACCATAAAACTACATCACTAGGTGATAGTTTAAGTGCCGGAAAATGCCTAAAACCCACTCAAAGTGCAGAATTCTGTATTAATCATCAAAATTCAGCATTTTAACATGCTAGTAATGTGCAAAAATATGGCAAAATGGTCCTGTATGCTTTCCTAAGTGTCGGAAATTAAAAGTGTCACAAAAAGTTACATAAAAGACAATAAACGGAATAACTTAGCACTTTAACGAACCGGTATCTAACCAAACAACCGGACATTACCCGGAACACCAAAGTATTGCTAGAAGCATTATTTTATTATTTTTGAACTAGTTATGATCCCCGAACACCTCAACACTCACTAAAATACCTAGTAACTAACTAAACTAACTATACACTTGTATTTGGATTGCAAGTAACTAATTGATTGGAATTTACAATTAGACCCCCTCCCCCATATATAAGTGGACAGTCACTTAGTGACCCCACCAAGATCACCACAATCTTTACAAGATCTCCTATAATCTTATGTGATCTTGCTTAATCTTTCTATGATATTGTGTCTTGTACTTAACAAGCACATGAACCATGGGATAAAAGAATTGAATGGGTTATAAGAACACATGAACACTTACACTATACTTCACACCACAACTCCTCCCTCTTCTCCCTCAAGCCTACGGCCCAACTCCCCTTTACACACCACCATTATTTTCATTCCAAGAACATCCATTTCCAAGTGTACACAAGGTGTAAGTTGCAAGATTAGGAGGTTTGGTGGTCTCAGATCTTCAAGGACCTCTCCCGTTTGCTTTTATCCACTCCATATTCATCAAGAGTTCTTCCCTAGCTGAAAGCTAGTAGTAAGATCCTTGTAACTCTTGTTTACTTCTATTTTAGTTGGTTAAAAGTTGTAGTATGATGATTAACACAAGAACACTAAAAGACATACACTTGAAACTTGAACATAAAGCTAGAAATATGATGAAATCTTGTTGAAATGAGGTTGTTTTGTATATGTATGATAATTGCTTGTTGATTACTAGAGATATTGATGTTGATCACTACTTGGAGCTTGCTAGATTGTGATTAAACACATGATCTAGCAAGTTAGAGGATGATTATGTGATTAACACAAGAAGATCATCCTCATACATAGACATGAACTTGAGAACAAAATGATTTCTTGAAAAGTAATAAACAAAGTGAGTTAGTAAACTTGTAGATCCAAGACTTATGAATGATTTTCCAAGAAAACCAAGTTCAAAATATGATTCTTGAAAGATCATGGTTTTTACTAAACTTACACTATTTTTGGTGATGAAATAAGTGTAAAAACACTAGAGAAACAAGAAGGTTAATAAAGAGACGTTTTTGTGAAATATGTTTACAAGTTGTAAACATCTAAAACTTTCAAGAATGAGATTTATCAAGAAGTAAATATATTTTGGAGGGTAACTAAGTCCACTAAAAACATTACCAAGTTACTACACATTTTTGTGAAAGATCAAGTTCATGTTGATATGAAAAGTGTATAGTTTTTGCACTTGGTAAGTGCAAGATGTTTAGGGTTTGATTATTGATCATTGTGTGTTAATTTTTTAAAAGAAAATGATATGCTAAATAGCATGGACACCTCCATTTACAAAGGAAACTATGGCAAAATTTTCTAAAAATTCAAACACTTAGAAAAATTTTTTCTAAACAAGTGTTTACAAGTATGTTTTAAACCATGTTTTTCAATATAAGCTTTGCCATAAATTTTGATACAAAAATACAAGGATTGGAGGTTGGTTTTTGCCAATAAAAATGGATAAATATATATTTAGAATATATATTTTATACTAAAGACACTTGTGTGAATAGTTGTATACCTTGTGGGATAGTTATATTATTTTAAGGTAAAATAATGTAACTTACAAATACCAAGAATCTACAATCCAAAAATAATACCAAAAATCACAAGGAATAAATATATAAGTTACACGCTAAATATTGTGGAATCGAACGCAAGAGCGTAATGATGCGTGTGAAGTTTTATATATATTAGGTGTATATTTTAAGCCCTTTTTAACACTTATTTTAGCCAAGTTTTAAATTTATAAAACACGATATTTCACTAACACTAAACACACATATGGGCAAGTGCACCCATCGTTGAGTGTAGTATAGCGTTGGTAAGATACCGAGGTCGTCCAAGGACACAAGAGCTTTTAGTACCGGTTTATCCTCAACGTCTAATCAAAACAAAAAGTTTAGAAAAATGTTTTAAACTAAGAAAAGATAAAAACTAACTAAAATGCTGAAAATAAAAATAAAATAAAAACAGATAGACAAGATGAATCACTTGGTTCCGACTCGTATCTAGTATAACCTTTGATTATTTCCGCACTTTTGCACATAATTAAGAGATTATCTTAGTTATTGTAGTAGGCCCCTCTTTTGAAGGTGACGTTACCCTCACCCCAGTAGTTTGAGTCAGCAGGGATACAATCCTAAAAGGGTGGATTATTGGAAGATAATGAATTAAGTTATTAATGCAGTATTGTGGTAGGCCCCGCTTTTGGCGGTGACGTTACCCTCGGCTAAGTAGTCTGAGTCAGCAGGGATACAGTCCTAAATAGCCGGGTTATAGTATTAATAGTAGTTAACTTATGAGGGGATCAAAGAGTTTGGACCCCCGCCATCCAATACCGTGAAGTATTGAAGGAGGTCCTACTAAATTTGACCCAGGTCCATTGCAGGACCTCTAAACGCTGAACAATGGCAAGACCTTTACCAAACCGTTCCCTTAACCCCCGACCAGGTAGCCAACATATCTCCATATAGACCGTGGAGATATGAATGGTGAAAATCTTTTATTTTATATAGACAGTAAAATAATGCCAAGACACCACGGACAAACGATAAGGAAAGATCACCTTCAACATAAGTAACTAGTTATTAAAGTCATTAACACAAAACCAAATAAAAAGTGCAAAAGATTAGAAATAAAAAGTATTATACTAGACACTTTGTCTTCACCAAGTGATGTAAGAGACTTAGGCAAACATGGCCTTGATTGTCAAGAACTCTTACGATCAATCTTGGATCCCGAGACGACTCACACACTCTACGATGGAGAATGGATGATGGTGGTGGATGATGGTGTTGTGATGGTGGTGGGTGGTGGATGAAGTGTGAGAGAGGTGGTGTGCCAAGGGATGAGTTGAAATGAATCCAAGCACTCCTATTTATAGGCTGAACAGAGAGCTGGGCACGGCCCCGTGTCCGCTGGGCACGGCCCCGTGTCCGTCTGACAATCTCTCTCCTCATTAATTGTAATTCGCAATTACAATAAATGCGCCTGCTGTACTTTCGACACGCCCCCGTGTCCGCTGGGCACGGCCCCGTGATGGGCAATAGAAGCTTCTATAGGTTTGTCTTTTCTGCTGCTTCTTGGGCACGGCCCCGTGCTGGCTGAGCACGGGGCGTGTTCAGTCTTCTGATTTCTCTACTTTGCTTTGGAAGGTGCCGTTGAGGGGTCGGGCAGTCCACTAATGTTCCTTTTCTTGTATTTATGTTGGATTTAGCTGTCTTTTTGCTTCTTTTGCGTTTTTGAGCTCATTTAATCCTGAAAATACAAAAGGAAGACAAAAACACTCTTTTTCCAATATTAGTACTTAAAAAGGGTTAGTTTTATGCCTCATTTGATGTAATTTATATGTTGCATTTTACACACATCAAATACCCCCACACTTGAACTTTTGCTTGTCCTCAAGCAAAACTCTTTAATATGTGGCTTACACTCCCAAATGGAATAGGTAGAAGAGAAGGTTTTGGGCTTGTCGTAGAGTGTCGGGATTTCCAAGATCTTTTTGGGTTTTATTTTTATTTATTTACACTCCTATTCGTAATGATTTATTTAGAACTTTTCATAAAAGAAATTACTTATTTGGGCATAACATGCCTTTTTAAAATTCTATTTATATACAAGTTCACATACCTCACGGGGAAATCACTCACACTCGGCCGAAGGTGTATTTTTAGTGAATCACTCGAGAGCGGTATGGAACTTATTCCTACCATAGGCTTGCCAAGAAATCAATCCTCCTCCTTTTTAACTTTTATACCTTTGTAGATATCAAGAGGACTTTGTGGGTTAAGGGTTAGGCTAGGGTTAAAGGTAGGTGGTTGGGTTAGTGGTTAGTAGAAAAAGGGCTAAAAGCGTAACAAGTGTCGGTTTTCGTATTTTTGCAACTTTTTATTTTGATGAAGCTTTTATTCAAACTAAGTTATTCTTGATTAACTTGTTTGTTTATTTTCTTTTTGCTTCATCATTATCACACATTTTTTTTTACGAAGAACCGAACTTGTTACTAAAATAAAGGGTTAAAAATGAAAAAGGTTTTGGTGGGTAAAAGGGTTTTTGTTTGGGTGATGAAACGAAAAGGTTTAGGCTCAAAGGGGCTAACTAGGGGGATTTTTGGGTAGGTGGTAAAAGAAAAAGAAAAATAATGGTGTAGAAATAAAAAGGGTTAGTCCTAATGCCTCCATCATTTACTTACTCGGGTTTAAGTTGATAAGGACCGGGAATGTATTGTCATGGCAAGTTCTAGAGTCGTAAGAACCAAGCGGCTATTCACACAAGAAACGAAAAATGAGCATTTAGTCAAATGATATGTAATTGTGTGCTCAATAAAGGCTCAAAACTCACTTTTGTGGGAATGGGTTTTTATGTGATCAAGTATATATAATCAAATTTTAAATAAGTTTGCTATGCATTTTCATAATTTTCTTATGTTGGTTCTTTTTATCAATACGCTATCGGTTGTAAATTTGTAAAAATATAACCTTTTTGAGAACTTGAATTTTCCGAATTAAACCTAGACAAGTAAAAAAAAATGAAAGTTTTTGAAAAAAATTTGGGGTGATTAGCGGTTCCAATAGAGTTTTGTGTAAGGCTTGTATTTAGGACTTGCAAAATTCAAGGTTTTAGCATCCCCCCCACACTTAAATTACACATTGTCCTCAATGTGTCCCAAAAATAAATTTTTAGGTTGATTAGATGTGTAAAATAGTGTTTAAAAAGCAAAAATTTGTGTTACTGGGCACTGAACACGGCCCCGTGTTGTCCGGGCACGGCCCCGTGTTCAAGTGCCAGTAACAGAATTAAAACAAGAGAAATAGAAGCTTGGAAACGAGGGCGTGCTGGGTGAACACGGCCCGTGTCCAGTTACCTGAACTGGGCGTTTTCTGCAGGGTGCTCAGCACGGGGCCGTGTTGGTTGGGCACGGCCCGTGTTGAACCTTCTGAAATGGTGAGAATTGTCGGGTTGCCTTGTTCTTATGCATGGGTTCATTTTTCTCGTCCCCCTTTTCATCCTTTACCACCATGAGTGTGTTTTATTCATTACAAACCATCCAAACCTTAAAACCATCATTTCATTTCATCATAGAGAGAACTTACATAATCCTAAATTAAACTAGATAAAACAAAGAAATAACAAACCATGGAGTCCTAGCCTTTACTTTATTTTAATTAGCAAAATTTCCAAGAAGTAATTAATCTTGGTTAACCAAGGCCTTTTTGAACTCCTTCTTCCGCGTGCGGTTCTCCTCAAATGTCAGCGAGCCATTCTTCCACCTCCCTTGGAAGGAGAAAAGAAGGCTCATTGGCATTAGTTTGAGGAGTTTCAACTTCCACCGGGATCTCTTGTTGGTGTTCCACGGGAGGTTCCGCCGGAAAGTCTTCCCACCCGGTAGGGTTGTTGATTCCGAGTGCCAGGTTCCAATCCTGTTGAGGAAGGACTGGTTCCATTGGAGGTGCTACAAGAATATTTAACCTCTGGTGCAAGAGGTTAATTTCTTGGAAGCTGCTTTCAAGCCCCATCGTAAGATCGTTAATACGGTTGATTAGGACCTCCTCTACTGAAGTCATTTCGTCGAGAGCCTCCCTTAATGCTATCACATAGTGCACAAGTGTAGCTTCAATGGAGGGTCTTCTTCCTCTTCGGCTGTTTGACGAATGCACAGAAGATGTTTCGCTGTTTTCACTCGACATCCTACGAAAAATAAACTAAAAATAGTTTATTTAATGAAACAGTGACCGGACACGGTCCCGTGCTCACTGAGCACGGCCCCGTGTTCATCTTTCTGCAGAGTTTCGGAACAAGGAAACTTGGATTTTTAAGTTATTTTCTGAACTTGTGGGGCTTTTTTTTTAGCTACTAATAACTTAAAACAATGTTTCATAACATGTTTTTACCAAGATTCTTTGAACAAAACTCATTTATCCCTACCATAGAGTTGGAGGAATTCCAAACTTTCAATGGTAGCTCTTGGAGAAAGATGGAGAAGAAGGAAATGGCTAAAAGAGGAAAGGACAAGATGGGTTGTTGGAACCTTCTTTTAGACTTACCTAGGATAGTTTGAGAGAAGATTCCTGCAAATCTCTGTCCCAAGTTGGTCCAAATGTGCAGAATTCTTGGCTGCATTTATAGAAAACGACAGCATCCTGGACACGGCCCCGTGTTCAGTGGACACGGCCCCATGTGCAGGTGGAGTTCTGACACAGTTTGTCCGTATTCTGACGTACTGATCAGAATGGAATCTTTCGATGGACACGGGGGCGTGTTGGCTGGGCACGGCCCCGTGTCTAGGGACTGTTTTATGAAGTTGTCTAGTTTTTTAAGGAACTTGTTAGTATCGGGTGGCTCCTGACTGGTTGGAACAACCCCAAAGTGCCTAAGATACCTTAATTGTCCTAGACTAAGGCGAGAACGCAAGAGGTTGTCGGTGAGGGTAATTCCTATTTTCATTCTAGGTGGACAAGTCCAACCCTTTCCCGGGCTCTTGTTAAAGAAGGTGTGTGCCGAATCGCTCAGGTCTATGTATGCACCGAACGAAGTCGATGGAGAGTCCTTCACGGCACAATCGACACAGGGACGACTATCGTCCAAGTCTTTGCTAGGAACGAAGGTATTTTCGGGAGCAACGAGGTTGTCGGAATGCGGTTCCAACATTTCTTCATGGTTATCGTCTTGGGGTGGATCAATAAAATCCTTCCTAAGCTCTTTTAACCAATTCAGAATTAGTTTTTCTAGTTGAAATAACTCATCAAGGAGCATTTCTCCTAGAATATCTGGCTGGGCGCATTCGAGGGAGAAATAGTGCTTATTTTTACTTTCGCCCCTCTTAAGGTTGTAAGAAGTCGGTGGGTCCATGTAGTGGGGCCTATAATTTAGAAAGTAGCATTTTACTTCTTCATGTTTGCCACCACATAATTGACACCACGTACCATAAGAGTGCCGAAAGTAAAAACAATTACTATCACTCATGTTTGTGTCAGAAATTACCAACCGCCGGGATCTAACGGTTCTGTTTTCAGTAACTGAAACTTGGGCACGGGGGCGTGTTGAGTGGGCACGGCCCCGTGTTCAGCTTACTGTCTGACGTAAAACAGGATTGCCAGTTCCAATGATTGAGCACGGGGCGTGTTCAGCGGGCACGGCCCGTGCTGAGCTCTGCAGAAGCTGAAAAACTAAGAAAAATCCTAAAAAAAATAAAAGAAGATTAGGCCGTTGATTCCTAACTTTCTTAAAATCCTTGTGTCCCCGGCAACGGCGCCAAAAACTTGATGCGTGTGAAGTGTTATATATATTAGGTGTATATTTTAAGCCCTTTTTAACACTTATTTTAGCCAAGTTTTAAATTTATAAAACACGATATTTCACTAACACTAAACACACATATGGGCAAGTGCACCCATCGTTGAGTGTAGTATAGCGTTGGTAAGATACCGAGGTCGTCCAAGGACACAAGAGCTTTTAGTACCGGTTTATCCTCAACGTCTAATCAAAACAAAAAGTTTAGAAAAATGTTTTAAACTAAGAAAAGATAAAAACTAACTAAAATGCTGAAAATAAAAATAAAATAAAAACAGATAGACAAGATGAATCACTTGGTTCCGACTCGTATCTAGTATAACCTTTGATTATTTCCGCACTTTTGCACATAATTAAGAGATTATCTTAGTTATTGTAGTAGGCCCCTCTTTTGAAGGTGACGTTACCTTCACCCCAGTAGTTTGAGTCAGCAGGGATACAATCCTAAAAGGGTGGATTATTGGAAGATAATGAATTAAGTTATTAATGCAGTATTGTGGTAGGCCCCGCTTTTGGCGGTGACGTTACCCTCGGCTAAGTAGTCTGAGTCAGCAGGGATACAGTCCTAAATAGCCGGGTTATAGTATTAATAGTAGTTAACTTATGAGGGGATCAAAGAGTTTGGACCCCCGCCATCCAATACCGTGAAGTATTGAAGGAGGTCCTACTAAATTTGACCCAGGTCCATTGCAGGACCTCTAAACGCTGAACAATGGCAAGACCTTTACCAAACCGTTCCCTTAACCCCCGACCAGGTAGCCAACATATCTCCATATAGACCGTGGAGATATGAATGGTGAAAATCTTTTATTTTATATAGACAGTAAAATAATGCCAAGACACCACGGACAAACGATAAGGAAAGATCACCTTCAACATAAGTAACTAGTTATTAAAGTCATTAACACAAAACCAAATAAAAAGTGCAAAAGATTAGAAATAAAAAGTATTATACTAGACACTTTGTCTTCACCAAGTGATGTAAGAGACTTAGGCAAACATGGCCTTGATTGTCAAGAACTCTTACGATCAATCTTGGATCCCGAGACGACTCACACACTCTACGATGGACAATGGATGATGGTGGTGGATGATGGTGTTGTGATGGTGGTGGGTGGTGGATGAAGTGTGAGAGAGGTGGTGTGCCAAGGGATGAGTTGAAATGAATCCAAGCACTCCTATTTATAGGCTGAACAGAGAGCTGGGCACGGCCCCGTGTCCGCTGGGCACGGCCCCGTGTCCGTCTGACAATCTCTCTCCTCATTAATTGTAATTCGCAATTACAATAAATGCGCCTGCTGTACTTTCGACACGCCCCCGTGTCCGCTGGGCACGGCCCCGTGATGGGCAATAGAAGCTTCTATAGGTTTGTCTTTTCTGCTGCTTCTTGGGCACGGCCCCGTGCTGGCTGAGCACGGGGCGTGTTCAGTCTTCTGATTTCTCTACTTTGCTTTGGAAGGTGCCGTTGAGGGGTCGGGCAGTCCACTAATGTTCCTTTTCTTGTATTTATGTTGGATTTAGCTGTCTTTTTGCTTCTTTTGCGTTTTTGAGCTCATTTAATCCTGAAAATACAAAAGGAAGACAAAAACACTCTTTTTCCAATATTAGTACTTAAAAAGGGTTAGTTTTATGCCTCATTTGATGTAATTTATATGTTGCATTTTACACACATCACGTAACTTATGAAATATTCCAGAGAATACCGTTACAAATATATTTTTGGTAAACTTTGTTTTGGATACAAAAGAGATGAAAGTATGATTTTATTATTATTACAAAGTGTATCATATTTTCGACAAGTAGAAAATATATTATTTTGGGAAACTACAAATACGAGAATACAAATACACGTGTATGAAAGACTCCCATCCTTGGGAAGGAAACACGAAAATAAATACTTGAGAAGTATTATAACTTTGGAATAATATTAGAGACATAAAAGAAACGTAACTCAAAACATGAATACTAAGGCAAGGCACGGCCCGCTTACCTAATAGACCCTAGCACATTGTAGGTAATCGTGTTTGCTGACGAGATTTGAGTTACGAGTACTGAAGACGCAAAACAGTGAGTTCATGCTCCCCCTTTTCTTTAACTGTTTTTGGTTTTATAACTCTCGGGGGTGAAATACATGTTACGAATGCTTAAACGGTATGAAATGCCTATGAAATACTAGATCATGTGAGCATAAACTAGATACTGAAATGCCATTAAAACATTCATTAGGGACGAGGGTTAGATCTAACGGGTACGGCCGAACCCCACTCATGGTCACAACTAGTACCTAGTAGTGCTTTGGAGTCCCAGTCGAGGTTAATCGACACAGTCGAGGGTAATCGACACAGTCAAGGTAAATCGACACAGTCGAGGTTAATCAACACAGTCGAGGAAAATCGATAAGGGTATAAGCCATTACGAGTGCTCCCTATATCCTCACATGCCTTAAAGTCCTGGTAAAACATTCATGTTCATACACGCTTTTCATACCTGTTTACAAATGAGTCTCTCAAAGATTTACAAGAATACAGTACTCACAAACAATACGCATGAACTCGCTCAACTTTTGTTGATGTTTTCCAAAATTACATGTATTTCAGGTGACAGGATGGATCTTGGGCGCGGGTGTCGTAACTAGAAGTAGACTTCAAGTTTAGATGTCATCCACTTTTGTTGGTTTGTAAGCCTAGGCGAAGGTTGTGTTTTAAAAACTTGAATAACCAGTGTTTGTAATACTCAAATTTTATGAATGGATAAACATCGTTTTGATCATGTAGTTGTTTATTACGATTGAATGCAATGATATTAAACCAGTCACACATCATACACTTCCGCAAAAGTCAGGGTGTGACATAAATCGTTTTGTAGAATCATTTATAAACACTACTATGGGAAATATCTAATTTCATTGTAATAGTTTAGTTAGAAATGCTATTATTAAACTGGGATAATATCAAATAAAAAAGTTATTTTTTCTAAGTAGGACGATAAATAATTTTAATCATTTATTTTTCAAATTAATGGTTAAAATGAAAATGTAGGATAAAAGATGTGCATAATATTATCTTGGAAAAATCCTATTTATTGACTTTCTCTCTCTCTCCATATGCAATGCACATGAATATCTCACCCTCATTTTTTAATCGTCCATAATTTTTTAATACGGCATTATTTTTCTATAAAAATTTGACCATAAAATTAAATGTCTTTTTATCTTTAATTTGAGTACCTACCATATTGCTATATAAAATATGACCAAAAAAACCCTACAAAAATGTATTGCATTTCTATGTTATATAGCATTTTTTTGCTACATTTTTGTGCTAAATTTGTTGTGTTGATTTTTTTTTTCTAAATCTTTTGTGTTGGATTTTCTTGTGCTATATTTTTTTTACTAAATTTTTGTGTGCTCTATTTTTTGTATTGGATTTTTTATGCTATATATTTTTGTTGTACTTTTTAGAAAATAAAAAGGGTGACACATGTCATTTTCACACTATTATTTATCAGGACGAAAATATTTTAGTACAAAAATGCCTTTCATTTCTGCTTATAAGGAATGCAACATGTCATCATCACAATCCTTATTAGACTACTTAGGCAAAATTCATTTTTTAGTGGATCATTCCCCTTATTGAACTTAATAAAGGAAAACACCCCTTTACTTAATTATCTATATCTATAATACTATATAAAGCATATCAGATGTACTGGAATGTAATTTAACCATGCGTACAAATTTTGAAGCAACAAGTACAAAGAAGTTTAAGGTATTTGAGAGGGATAAAATAGTAAATAGCTTAAAATTTTAAGACATTCCAGGGATATAATGGTAAATTTATCTATACATTTTTTTATTTCAATTCCATGTTTGGCCTTGTCTCTTCCTTATCTTTAACACCCAATTTAACTAGTTTAATACCCGTCCGGTGGACGGGTTGTTCATTGTCATAATCTCATAACTACACTTCCTTGTTTTTTAAATGAAAAGATCCATGTTAAATATGATATTAAGGTGGGGTTTGGTTTTTAAATGTAATGATAATGGCAATGTGTACACAAAAGGAGAGAGAAAAAGGTATAAATGTTTATGAAACCTTTTGTTTTACAAAGTTTGCAGTCAACACTTAAATTAATCAAATATATAAAGCAGAATGTTATAGCTTACAACCCTTTGCTCTCACTTGTGTCCATCTTCCTTTTTATCCTTGCTTCCAGCAATCCCTTCACTCTCTCAACTGTGCTTTCTAAATTCTTCATATGTTCTATCCACGTATTATGTCAGTCTCGTAAATAAATCCGTCACAACTCTAGATATACAATGCTTAACAACTACTGTTTGCAATCCCGTTGTGTATGAACAACCCGTGATCCTGCTATAGAGATCCAAACTATACGTCACGGCACTTTCTTTATTTATGTGGCTATCTCGAGTTAACTATTTCATCATATATGATTTGCAATTTCATCTTATCACAATAATGTAATACACTTATTTTCTATCTTCAACATTCATATTTTCGTTTCAAGTTGTTTCAGGTATATTCTATATATTAATAACCAACCCATTCCTTCCTGCAAACACATGTAGTCAGAAACCTTATTAGATCACGGCTTTTAATAACAACAGATTGGTACATTATAATTACAAACATATATAAATATAGGTTTTAGTTTTAGTTGTGTTTTTGCTATTGTAATCTAGTTCCAATATTAATCACTCCAACCAATTCTAGTTCCAATACAATGCTTCTAGTTCTATACCCGTCCAGTGGACGGGAATTTCATGTCATAAAGTATTTTTTTTTCTTTGCATTCTAAAGAAAATTGAAAACCGTTAATGATGTGTCATAATCCGAGGTTTAGCAAATCTTAACAGGCCTTTCTTTTTATTGCTTATAATGGCTAATTGACCTTGGAAGTTGGTCAAACTTTTGCTTATATCCTTTTGTCAAGGCACGAACTTCATAAGCCCTCCTTAGCTCCTTAAATCGTCAACTGCTGCAAAATTGGAAATTGTTAATGATGTGTTAGGGAGATATTAGGATAATGGGGACTACATGTCTCTCTTCTGATTTACCATCTATATATAATAACATGACTATCCAGACGCGGGTTCATTTTTACTTTGCAAACATGTAAAGTTAAGCACTCATGGAAGCTAACAATAATTACTTAAAAAGTTTTCTTTAAATAAATCTTAGTGAGTTCATGTATCTGTACCTGTAACCCTAGTACCACCCAGGTTCACGCGTGTTGGGAATGGGTGGCGGCGGTGTTCCACGAGGTTCCACGCGTGGTCACCGTGCCACCGCTTAGCGCCCCGTCTCCACTAATGCTTTAAAGATATCAAAACAATAAACAAAATAAATTTGATGATAATAAGAACAATCGGCAATCATCATATCGAGATTAAACATTGCCCTTTTTAACACTACTTTTTAATAATTTATAGACTTCTTCTTTTTGACTAACAAAAATTATATAAAAATGAAGGCATAAAGATGGCGATAGGTACCGTATATCAATTACAAATGAAGACAAGAAGTTGCCATCTGAGTTCTCTTTTGCACCATACATGCATTTTGCTAGTTTTTTGACACTCAAATCTGCAGGGTACCAAAAGATATCAAAGTGACAATTAAATCATTTTTTGGATCAAGATTCTATGGAGTTACTAAAAAAACAAACCATGCATTTGGCCACAAAATCATACTCTCATATTAATAAAATAAAATAAATGAAAAATTCATTAACGATTTAACCCTTTAATTTTGGTGGCTGCTTTTCAAAATAGACAGTTTTTTTCACTATAAGGATGGTAATATATTTATATGTGAATCATTTATAATCAAACTTTCTTCGTGAGATGTTTAATCATTTAATTCAGTTTACCTCTATGATAACTTATTTAGATATATTTTCACTCGTTAAAAGTAATAAATTTAAGATTCAGCCAAATAAAGTTCATATCTCATGCCTGCGTTTTATGATGACTGACAACACCATCTGCAATTAAAATTACAAAATCGCATAGCTTAGAAATCAGATAATGAATTTCGAGATACATTAGTAGCCAAGTTGCAATGAAAGGTATTGTACCATTTGTTACCGGTGTCACCGAAGATGGAATACAGGAATACAGATGAATATGTGTCATAATGGCAAAATTAATTCTAGCTTATGTTAAGAATCCCTTGTATAGTGGTGTATGTATGGCCTACACATGAATATGAGTCACCTGCTCAAAATTGTTATTGCACCTCAAGTCATACTTCCATATCACAATTCCTTTCTTCTCATATACCTATTTACAGAGAAAGTGAAAAGATAGTTAAAATGTAGATGACAGCCATCTACACTTGCTAATGTGCTAAAAATTAAAAATTTATAGTATAATGTTAAAACTCGTTTTTTGAACGGCCAACAAAGACTTTATTAAAATGCTAATAGCGGGCCAACAAAACGTTTTGCCGGTATGATTACAGCCACCAAATACATCAGATCGAAACAGAGTTATACGCCCATTGCTATTAAATCAAAATTACACCAACCTATCCACGAAAGCGACCCGCACTTTGCCCTATGCTTTATCCAAAAATAACTATAAATCTCGATCTCCTCCTTAATTCTACCGATATGCGCCAGCTTATTGTTAAAAACTACCTTGTTCCAATTTTTCCACAACGCCTAAATAGTCACCTGAAAAATCGACAAGATGAGTTTCTTCCACTTCGCCGAGCCACAGTATGAATTCTGGACAGCCACCAAATCTTTTAGTTCAAGGATAAAAAGGGGTCCAAGCGGGCACCTACCCACTACAAAATCTCAAACCTTATGAGCAAAATTGCATGCCACAAATAGATGTGATGCTGACTCGTCTTCTTTATTACATACCTTGCACCTTATGTCTGGAATATTAATGTTTCTTTGGACCAAATTCATAGCAGTTGGCAACCTATTTAAGATAAGTCTCCGCACCACATAATTATACCTTAATAGGAACCCACCCATTCCATTATATCCAATCCCCATATCAGAAAAAAGTCAATATATCACTAACACATTAAAACCCCAATCAAAATTAGTAAAAGAAATCAACCTGATTAGCCATTAGAGAAGAAGATGAATTCCCCCGTTTAGAAGACGGCTTGTACTCACCAGTCTAATTGTGGTACACTGGAATCTCTTCTCCTGAAACTATAAAGGGAAAGTAGAATTAGTAAAAAAATCATTGCAAATCCATATCACAATATGATATTGGTTTGAGAAGCAATGAACAATCTGATGGCTTTAGTAATAAAGAAGATGCAAATTAAGGGGAAAAACCCTAAGACGAACCTCAAATATGCTCTGTGATGATGTGGTTCACAAATTCTTCTTCAATTGCAGTGGGGGAGAAATCATAAGAGATCAGAGAAGGTTGATTTGTGTATGTATTGCATAGAGAGCCGCGACGTGTGGAAGGGGATCCAGAGAAATAGAGAAACCTTGATAACAGATGTTGAATAGGAAAGAGCGAGGCCTTGATGATGCTGGGTAGGGGAGGATTTATAGTGGGTGACCTGGGGCGATTGGGGAGGAGAAAGCAGGAAACGTTGGTGGGGAGGACGGAAACCGCCTGAAACCGCATGATTTGAGGAGAGCATGGGCAGGAAAATGTGGAGGCCCAGGAAACTGCTTTGAACTAAACTGCCATTAGAGAGGTTATTTTTATGAGTTTAAATGGCTGAGATTATGGGTTCCATAGATATATATAATGCGGAAACCGTAGAGCCCTCTATCAGTTTCATCCATTTCATTGTTATATTCAACTCTCTCGCTCTCTATACCAACATCGTCGATAAACAAATCCAACCGCAAAAGTGATCAATCATCCCCTTATTTTTAGGGGCTTCGCCGAGAAGATGGAAAGATCAATCGAGAGGAAAAGAGTCCTTCTACAACACCTTCGTCCGTTTTACGTTTTTGTTCGCTTTTAGATACCTTATTGGATGGTATGATATTGTTGTTTGATTTGAGATTTTGATGTTGTCACTTAAATTTAAGTAATTAGGGATTCCTTTCTTTGATCGGGTCAACTCGACCAACTGATTGAACCACGCACCGACATAAACCGAGGTGCTCGGGCAGGGGAGATGATGGGAGCATGAGACGTGGGAGTTCGGGTAGATGTCACTGCAAGAAGAGGTTAAGGTCTTTGCTTTTTTATTTGTGTATTATGATCTTTAGCTATAAATGATTTTATATTTGTACTTTTGTGAATTGAAGAAGTCACAAGAATTAGTTGGTAATCAGTGCGTTTAGCATTCGGATAAACAAATATTCGCTTATTTTTGAATGATTATATCGGGTTTGAATAATTAGTTTGATACGAAGCTGCAACATAATTGATTAAGGGGAATGTTAAATGATTTATTTACCTCTAATGTCCCAATTTGCACACTTTTGCTTATTCTGTGTGGTCATTTTTATCTATACTGATTAGTGACACTCAAATAACCATTTAACTTATATAACTGGTTCTTATTAGTTGTGGAATAAACACATACTTGCTTTCTTGAATCTGGTTGCCAAGCTGGTTGAAAAGTCCTTTTTAACAAAGTTTAGGAAGAATTGTTCTTTTTTATTTCATTTGACCTCTTTATGCAGTCGCTAAAACACAATATTTACAATCACATTAGAACAAATGAGCAAGCCAAATTTAGATGATTCTATGTGTGATGAATATTTTTGTGCCAAGTTGTATTTAGTTGATTTTGCTAGATCAGAATGAGCTAAAAGAATGGGTTCTGATGGCATGCACTTCAAAGAAGGCAGGTAAAGATGGTACTTATGAATGGATTGTGCTTTATCTCAAACGGGTTAAATAAAAATAACTTAAAGGTTAACGGATTCACATGTCAAACATGTTGAAAGTTGCCCCGAAGTCGATTTTCTGGTACTAAAAAATTATATGTTCCGTCCAGAATCAATTTAGATCTGATACTAAATCCGCTTGACCCGCCAATCTTACATGTAGTTATTATTTGTGTTTAATATTGCTAATGAGCAAAAGTATCTGATAACTTACATTTTTTGAATAGGAGTTCATAATAACAAGGGTCTTCTTTCGCTTGGAAATGTCATTAGTGCCCTTGGTGATGAGAAAAATGGAAAGAAGGTGCTCATATACTCGGCTCTTGTAGGTTGGACATGCTATCATATAAATTTATATAGACCGCATCTAGGTTCTTTCTCTCAGTTATTTCCAAACTTGTAGGACTCACTTGGTGGTCAAAACAGAAACGTTATGATAGGTAACATCTCCTATTCTCCCGTTTTGATTGTAAGAGAATGTTTGGATTCTTTGATTCACCGGTGGTTACCTGTGTATGTGTAATTTGTTGATTTAGGAAGCTTCACAATTTAGGTGCTGATCATACATAGATACCAAGGTAAATTGGCTTAGTGATGGTACAGTTTCAGTTTTATAGCTTGATTTTTTAATATCAAATTACGTCGGGTTTATAAATTGTATATGTTCCGCCCGTTGTAGAGCATTGAATGACTGCTAGATTGTATATTTTAATAAGAAATTATAATAATTTTGCATTCAATGGTTGAAACAAAGCATGCTTCATGTATCTATAAGACATGTATAGTAGATTACTTTTTTCTGCACTCTTCACTTGAATAAATAGAAAAAATTTATGATTGTTGAATCCGAGAAGTTAAAACAATCTTCGTCTTAATTTGATTTCCCAACAACAACGAGGTGACAAAAAAGACGCACCCGCCGCAACGTGCGGGCTTTCCCACCAGTGTTTAAATAAACTATAAAAATTTATGTGATTAAGTAGCCAAAAACTCAAATGAAGTCAAACTATGGGGTGAAATATGGGCTAAATTGCACTTTTCGTCCTTTATGTTTTAGGGTTTTTGCAGGCGCTGTCCTTTAAGTTTAAAAATTACACTCTATGTCCTTTATGTTTGCAACCTATAACGGGCGGTGTCCTTTCTCATAAACCCAGTTAACTTTTTATGTTAAAACCCCTTGTCTCTCTCAACTTCAAACATGAGGGACCTTTTATGTAAAAAAGTGAAACATTCAAAAATAAAACAAAAGCATCAGCCGCCATCTTCTACGTTTATCCGGTCGGCAATTTCGCCGGATTCCGGCAACTCCGGAACCCCATTTCTACGCTTTTTCGGTCCGTTTCTTTCGCAATAAACATCATCTCCATCTTATAACAACTTAACAACGAAGTTTCAGCATGTATCGTGTGTAACATTCCTATTTTTATCATATAAGAATTATAGGTTTGTTTAATTTTATTAGATACTAGTAACTAGTTTTATTTTTAATATAATTATTCGACCCAAATAGTTTTAAAACTATTTTATATATATAGTTGGTTGAAATATTATACTAATTAATTGGCTTGTATATGAGTGACATTTCTATTAAAATAAAAAGTCTATAAAAACTTATATTATTAGACGGGTAGATTACGGGTAAGTTGACCGTTAAAAATATGAAGTACCTAGACGGGCCTAGGAACCATATAATAATTAAATTATAAAAATATAATATATTTGAACCTACTCCATTTTTAATGAAACTTAGACCCAAATATAGACAAAAATATTCTCGTTCTGATGACATATTTATTATTTTATAAAACGTTATATTTTAGAAGTTATAAGCGCCAAATAAGTAAAACAGTTGAATTAATTATAATATATAAAATAAATAATATTGATAATCACTATTTAAAAACTTACGAATGAAATAAAAATAATAAAATAATAAATAAAGTTAACATTTGAATTCTTGAATTGTGACTGCACATGTCAAAAGAATGAGATAAGAACAAAACAAAATAAATAGAAAAATATATGAGATGAGAAGAGAAGGAACTTACGTGTCCCATTCTAACTTTTTGTGTACGTGTACCCTCAAAGCGAAATCCAACAAAAGTAGAAGTCTTACATGTCAAAAGAGGAATTCGTGATTTCTAAAGTATATTAATTGAAGTATAGTATAAATAGACATTCGTCAGAAGCTTTCAAATTGCTATTTCATTCTCCACTTTCTTTATGTCGCCATTTTCCTCTCAAAATTCT
Source organism: Helianthus tuberosus (assembly GCA_030545235.1). Classification (NCBI taxonomy): domain Eukaryota; kingdom Viridiplantae; phylum Streptophyta; class Magnoliopsida; order Asterales; family Asteraceae; genus Helianthus; species Helianthus tuberosus. The sequence continues at coordinate 163,214,841 of CM060360.1, forward strand.
ATAGTTCTAATTTTTAGAGTTAAATGCTTGGTTGGTCCCTGTGGTTTTCAAAAATTTCACACTT